>CAUYQV010079785.1:0-40791 GCA_963574575.1 Galagoides demidoff
AATGTCTTAACACAACAATGATGAGAAAGACATGATGGCTATGTTAGCCAGTTGGATGAGAGTTTTCCAAACTGCATATGGAAGCAACACACTGTATCCTATGATAGAATTAATGTACACAATTATGATCTAATAAAAGAAAAAAAAATAAAAAAATAAAAATAGCCAGGCACTGTGGCAGGCACCTGTAGTCCCAGCTACTCGGGAGGCTGAGGCAAGAGAATCGCCTGAGCCCAAGAGCTGGAGGTTGTTGTGAACTGTGACACCACAGCACTCTATCAGGGGCAATAAAGTAAGACTCTGTCTTGGAATATAAAAAAAGAATGAAATCATGTCACATGCAGCAACAGGTATGAAACTAGAGATAATTATATTAAGTGAAATAAGCCAGGCACAGAAAGAAAAATACTGCATACTTTTATTCATATGTGGTGTTGTGGGAAGATGATTCTTTCTTTACAATGGGAGCTAAAAAAGCTTAATCTCATGGACACAGGGACTAGAAGGATAGATCCCAGAAACTGGGAAGGGTGTTTGGAGGCTAGAGGAGGATGAAGAGAGGTTGGTTATGGGAATAAACCTATAGTTAGGCAAAATGATTAAGTTCTAATGTTAGATAGTAGACTAAGGTGACTATACTTAGCAAAAATATAATATATATTTCAAAGTGACTAGAAGAGAGGACTTGAAATGATGCTATATATTAGCACATAAAAATGATAAATACTCTAGGTGATAGGTACCCCAAAGATCCTGACTTGATCGTTATATATTCTATGCAGTTAGTAAATGTGTATACTAAATAAATGTGTAAATTATTACATAACAATAAAAGGGAAAAACAGATGAATGGATAAATAATAAAACAGGTTATTTAGATAGTGTTTTGTTTAATACCTATTTTATGCCAACAAAAAATGTTTACTTTTCATGAAATTCCTCAAGTTTCAATTCATAATACAAAGTTTACATCATTAAAAAACAAAAAATAGGGCGGCGCCTGTGGCTCAAAGGAGTAGGGTGTGGGCCCCATATACTGGAGGTGGCAGGTTCAAATCCGGCTCTGGCCAGAAACTGCAAAAAACAAACAAACAACACAAAACAAAACATAAAAATTATAAACGCATATTAAAATGTAGTGATATAGGGCAGTGCCTGTGGCTCAGTGGGTAGGGCGCCAGCCCCATATACAGAGAGTGGCAGGTTCGAACCCAGCCCCAGCCAAACTGCAACAAAACATAGCCAGGCGTTGTGGCAGACACCTGCAGTCCCAGCTACTCAGGAGACTGAGGCAAGAGAATCACCTAAGCCCAGGAGCTGGAGGTTGCTATGAGCTGTGATGCCATGGCACTCTACCAAGGGCAATAAAATGAAATTCGTCTCTTAAAAAATGATAATAATAATAATAAAAATAATAAAATAAAATATAGTGATATACATGTGAAGTATTTGGATGGAGGAAGGTAGTATTAATTTTAATTTATTTCAAAAGCACCAAAAGAATAGATTAACAAATGTGTGAATGGATGTGTAATAAAGTAGGTAGGATAAAATACTAAAGTAGGAAAGATAAAAGCGGAAACTAAGGGGTAAGTTTTGGGGTGTTTACTAATAAATTCCTATGAGTTTTTTCTCCATTTAAAAAACTGTATAATGAAATACAGGGTAAAAAAATGGGACATTATCTATAATGTTTTGAGGATAAATGGGTAACTCAAAGATTGTATACAATGATAAATTGATTATAAGATATACAGGCAATAGATATACAAACTTAAATATTAACAAACCTAGGAATTATATGGCTCATGTATTTTGTTCTGAAAAAAAAATCATCTCGTAGGCATAATTCAGTCATCTACAAAGTTTTATTACATTTATAATTGCAAAGTCAATTATAAATATAATTTAAAAATAAACATAAAGCAATGTAAATATAACAAGTAGAGTAAATAAAAAAACTCATTGTTTATCACAAAGAAATCAGAGGTGGAAAAGATAAAGAAAGTAGGAAGAGGCTCATAGCCAGGCATTCTGGGGTGCCTGTAGTCCCAGCTACTTGGGAGTCTGAGGCTTAAGCCCAAGAGTTTGAGGTTGTTGTGAGATGTGACGCGACAGCACTCTACCAAGGGTGACATAGTATGAATCTGTCTCAAAAAAAAAAGAAAGTAGGAAGAAATAAAAATTCATTTTTTAAATAATTAATAAGGAAGGAAAGATTTCAGAAGTTGATAAATAAAACGGATAAGTTTGTGCAACTGTATAATGTTTTAAAAGAAATCATGATATTAACAAAAGTGAACTACACAACTTTCAAATTGCTCTGCTGGGGAATTGGAACATGGATAATATTATAAAAGTTTGCAACAGAAAGAAAGAGCTAATAAGAATAAAAACAGAAAATATACAAACAATCCCATTTGTTTGTGGGCAAGAGACTTGAATAGAAAAATCTCTGAAGATGACAGATAAATGGCCAACAAACACATGTAAAAATGCTCACCATCTTTAATCATCAGAGAAATCCAAATCAGAGCCACTCAAAGATATGACCTCACTGTGAGATTAGGTCACATCCCTTAGTCCCACAACTGCAGATGCAGGTGTGGATGTGGAGGGAATGGAACACTTCTACATTATTGGTGGGATCACAAACTAATACAACCTTTATGGAAAGAAGTATGGAGAATCCTCAAAAAACTAAAAGTAGACCTTCCACTTGATCCTACAAACCCATTACTAGGCATCTACCCAGAAGGAAAAAATAATCATTTTACCACAGAGACATTTGCATAAGAATCTTTATTGCAGCTAAACTCATAATTTCCAAGTCCTGAAAACAACTCAAATGCTTATCATCCCATGAATGGATCAACAAACTGTGGTATATGTATACCATGCAATAGTATTCAGCCATAAAAAGGGTGGAGACTTCACATCATTTATGCGTACCTGGAAGGAGTTGAGACACATTCTTCCTAGTAAAGTGTCATAAGAATGGAAAAATAAATATCCAATATACTCGATACTAATATGAAACCAACATATAACAATTACATGTTCGTATGAACAATAAACACAAATATAGTGTAGTTTGGGGTCAGGGGAGGAAAGAAAGGAGAGGGGAACAGGTTGAGGATGACTGACAGAAGGAGAGAGAGCATTGGGCAAGATCTCAACTAATGGGTACAATGAGAGGGTGCATAGCACGACCCCAGTTTCACAATTGAAAATTTACCTGGGAAGTGAGAACAATGTAATCTAAAAATTTCTACCCTCATATTAATTTGAAATTTAAAAAAATTAAAAATATAAATTATAATGAAAATAGGAGGCTCAAATATTTGTTATAAAAATGAGCACAGATATAGTCAACTCACATGGTGTAACCAAAGACTCTTAAATGATTAATACAGAAACCCACCTAAATTTTCTATACCAAAAAATAAAAATATTAAGATGCTAGCAGAGATACACTAGGGGGAAAAACCCAGACCAAAACAAAAGAATACAAGAGAGAAAGATAATTAATTAATTATAATTGTTATCTGTTTTTTACAGATGAGGAAATTGTAGAGTTTAATTAACACAGTAGGTAAGTCTGACTTCTGTTCTCTGCTTTTCAAGACTACGTGAAACTCCTATGGATCTTTGTGCACTAAATAATATTTTATGACAATGAAACAAAACTACTTGACTATATAATAAATATTGAAATAGAATTGTTATGTGGGACTTTGGTACATTTTCTAAGTCTTTAATTATAGAGTAGATACATGTTAAGTATGGACGAAGAAAATCTGGATATCATAATGAATATATGCGATCCATACATATTTGTGGATATTATACAATACAAAGAGAAACTGTGCTTTATTTTCAAAGCACATGGGGAATGTGGGAAAAAAATGGACAATATGCTGGGCCACCAAAATGTAAAACATTGGAAAAACATAATTCCAATAAATACATACAAAGCATGTTGAACAACAATGTATTTGAACAAAGGTAATAGGAGTAGAAAAAATAAAAATAATTCCCTACCCAAATTGAGCCATTAAAGATGTAAAGACACTTCCCTAAAGACCTTTTTAGGTTCCAACTGTCCTTATTCTTAAAAATTCTCCTTGGCTCGGCGCCTGTGGCTCAAGTGGCTAAGGCGCCAGCCACATACCCCCAAGCTGGCGGTTCGAATCCAGCCTGGGCCCAGCAAACAACAATGATGGCTGCAACCAAAAAATAGCCAGGCGTTGTGGTGGGTGCCTGTAGTCCCAGCTACTTGGGAGGCAGAGGCAGGAGACTTGCTTAAGCCCTGGAGTTGGAGATTGCCGTGAGCTGTGAAGCCAAGGCACTCTACCCAGGGTGACAGCTTCAGGCTCTGTCTCAAAAAAAAAGATTCTCCTCCTTACTGAACCATTATAAAAGGTAAAATCACCTCCCTTACCTATTTTTTGTGGAAGGACATTTATATGCTACTCATAGTAGTTTGGAAATGTACCATTGCCTTGTGCATAATAAGTGAGATGATGGTTATGTTAATCAGTTTGATGTAAGCATTCCACATTGTGTATCAAATCAGCATATTGTACCCCATAAATGGCACACAGTTATAATTTAACAAAAAATACATACTGAAGAAGCTAATACATATTAATAAATACATACCTAATGATGCTTCAAAAAAGAGAAAAAGGTAAAATCCTTTTTCAATAGGTTTCAACTTTCCTGATTCTTTAAAGTTCTCCTTTTTCCTATCATCTATCTCCCTTCCTCCCTGCCCATCCTCTCCCTAAATAGTGAAGTTCATATGCCATTTGGTGTGAATGCTTGGGAGGCCAGGAATCTCCAGTGTGGGGGCTGATGCCTGAACAGTAGGAAGGAGATGTCTGTGGCAGCCGTGACGACAGACCAGCACGGCATGCTGGATCCCAGGCAGGTGTGCGGAGGGCTCTCCTTTGGGAGAGTGATGGGGCAGCAGGTAAGGCAGCACAGCATAGGGCGTCAGCGGCCGATGGGCATGAAGTCGGCATCTGCCACAGAGTGGGTGACAACATGAGGAGGGCATCCACATGTAGAGGTGGCAGCAGTGACAGAAGCTATATTGCACTTAGGGATATTGAAGGTAAAGACAATGGATTTCTTGATGTCAAAGAAGGAAGGAACAAGCATGAATTCCCAGAAAGGTGATGTGTAAAGTGAACCCAATGGTGTTGGATTGAAATCAGATGTATCATTGTAAATCTAAAGGTTTAAGGGTAGATGATGGAGAGATAGATGATAGATGAATAAATAATAGATAATATATAGAAAAACAAACAGTAGAGAGAATTACACAAGAAAATGAAGTGTTTAGGTGCTAATATATAATAATACATACATATGTTCCTACATTCTGTCCGTTAACAGGGATAATAGTGAGTTACCTTCTGAAACAAGTATGTAGCTCCAGCTATAATATCAAACTAGCAATAAACACATCTAGTGCCTAGAGACTTGTTTCCAAACGGAACCCACTATTAAAAAGAACCAAAACTTCCAACAGGGAGAAAAACTTGATTCCAGGGCTGAGGTAGGGAAAACCTAGGTGAGCATGTAACATCTTAGAGATTGACAGGATGTGGCAAAAGAACACAAGAGCCACCTTACTGTGACTACCACTGGCTTAAACTGAGGTAATTTAGGAGTCAAAATAATACTGATATCAATGAATTAAAACCCAGTGGGTAGAATGAGAATCCATAAGGGCGTGCTGATTTAAATGGATGGATGAATGAATGTGGAAAAAAAAAAACTTTTAATTTATGACGAAGTGCCAGCTAAAAAAATGTGGAAGGAACGATGAGGGAGACATTGTAAAACATTGTTTTATAATCACCATGGTGATGACTGGTTCAGCCAAGAAAACTAGTGGGTGAAAGTTCAATAAGGAAAGGAATGTTTACATAGTCTCAAAGTGCCTCTTCACAAAATATTTGTTCCAAAGGTAAAAAGGAGTAATTTCACCATGGAGCAAACCAGTAATCACCAACTTAAATCAGGTGACCTGTGTTAGCATCATCAGTAATGGCACCAATCAAAACCTCATACTATGTGGTAGAAAGCAAGAGAAGGATCACAGCACCACATCTGTGATATTCCCGTCCAAAATGCTTGCTCTAAATCTAATCATTCAAAACAGACTAAGTTGAAGGATTCTGCAAAAGTGTTGCCCTGTGATCTTGAAAAATGATGGATGATCATAAATGTCCGTGAGGAATTGGAAAGCTCTTCTAGATTGAAGGAACCTGAAGAAGTGTGGCAACAGAATATGGTGCCTGATCTGGGTTTGGATCTGTCAGGCATGAAGATCATGGTTAGGACAACCAAAAAAGATATGATAGTAATAACTATCCAGTGATTGCAAAAGCAAATCCTTTGTGTCAGCCTTTATCATGATGGCCTAATGCCATCATCCCCAGATGCTAACCACAGAATACTTAGAAATATTTTTCCAATAACAACAATTTTGCCTATTTTTTAGTGTGACCCTTAAAAAGGCAGCTTATTTGTGTGTCACTCACTATAATCTTTGTATGTGACAACTTAATGCTTTTATGGCATGAAAGCTTGGAAGAAAAAAAAATCCATTCTCTCTGATGAACAACGACCTAAAACTATGTTTTTTAAAAAAGAACAGTAAGATCTAGAGATAGAATTCAAAGTTCTTTTACATTAAAAATTCCATTAAGCGAGACTCGCCCTAAGAAATAAAAATAGGTAGGGCTTGCCTGTGGATATTAATTAAACTCTCTGAAAATAAAAATTCACAAATCAGTTCTAAACATGGTACAGAACATGGCAAAGGGGAAGCCCTGCAGTTGTCACTCTCAAATTTTGTCCTTCAGGTCATACCAATCAGTGGTTCTGTCACTTCTTTTTGGCAAACAACCAGGGAGCTACAGGTACTGATGATGGCATCAAGGTTCAAGGCTACATTGCCAGGTACTCAGGGTGGTAAAAAATAAAAAAAAAAGGTAGATCTAGGTCTTGATTGTGGCCTTCTGGTAACTTACTATCCAAAATTCAAAAACTGATATTTGCAGTTAAAAAGAGAATGCCAACAACTATGAAACAAATAATACAACTAATGTCCCAAAATGTTTAACTATGACTTAGGCCAAAAAAATATTGCCTTGATTGGCATATAATTTCTGACTTCAAAAGTAGCTCAAAATATTATTGCATCTACAATCCCAGCCTAGGGAGGAATGAATGCTGTGCAGGTGTACGCCACATGGTGACTCCTAAAAAGAAAGGTAGCTGGGAGTTACAGAACAGAATTCATCCCTCATGTGCCACCAGTCACGTTAGCACATACGCAGTTTAAGCAGACTGTTTATGTATGCAATCTTAACCTTCATGTCTGGTTTATGTCTTTTTAGATTCCACTCCAACCTTGTTTGCCTTGAATTTGTTTTGTAAATTCAGATTTGGCAGAACTGTATTTGATACAGACTTCAATTTGAAGTCAGGTGGCAGCCTTTTAGTTTTCCCACTATGATTTTCCTAGCTGATACTGTCTCATGGAGTTCATACATGAAAGGAAAGGAAAAAACAATTGCAGAAGATATGTTAATTATGACACATTATGAAACTCACAAGTAAAATCTCTTCCTGGTAAATTTGTTCCATAGCATAAGAAGGGACCTCAAAGTACTGCATGAGTACATTTGGGAAGGACACAGAGCCTACCAGAAAATGTCACTGATGTTCCTGGAACATGGCTTCTGACATATATGGCTTAGTACAGTCACCAGACATAGAGATTTAAACAATATCTACTTAAGCAATGAAATAGACAGCCAGCATGGTCCTGAGCCTTATCCATGTGTCTCAGACAATCAAGCAACATGATTGCTTTCCCAAGAAAGAATAAAATGTAGACATTGAAGAAATGAAAAGAGATGGCTCTAAAATGAATTTAGCAATCTGAAAGAGAACACCGTTGAATACAGGGAATTTAGATGTTTTAGAAGGACAATCTCCTGGAAAATCCACTAAAGTCTCTGAGTTCATACTCTTGTGTTATTCAAAATGATTTGACTTGCATTAAGTCTCAGTCCAGAAGTTCACCTGCTATGAAATGAGCACTTTCCCACTACATGCCTGCAGCGGCTTCAACTTTAGACCACCATGTTATTGCCAATAACCATTTCCTCAATTGCAGCTTAAATACTTTACACAGAGAGGAAACCACTTTAAGATCTAATAACATCCATTCTAAAAGTCTCCTCTTAAAAGGGAAGAATTGCAAAACATTTGGAATTAGCCTTCTTTAGAGAGCAAAAAATTTTCTTACACGAGGTTAAGATCATTAAGAATCATGGCAGTATGGATGTGAAAATACATGTGCATGTAGGTATTGAGATGTGAAATGGATAGTTAGGAAAAAGAGTTGCTACTGGCAACTCCCATTATCACTTGTCAGTGATCTCATCACTATGGCATAAACAAAATCATTGTATAAATATTTATTGAAAGATTTTTTACCTTTCAACTGTGTTAAATAGCGCAGATGGATAAATAACCACAGACCCTGCCATCTTGAAGTTTACAGAATGATTTGAAGGGCAAGCTAACTTCAATAACTGAATTCCTTGCCTGGTCTAATCTAGTTCAGTGGACACGTGATTAATGAAGAAGTTGGATTATCTATAACCCAATAATGCTAATGTTTTGCTTGGTGAAAATACTTTTACCCAAAATAACATGTACTTAATCAAACAAGGTTTTTTCTTCATTATAAGAAGGAAATACCCATAGAAGAGAAAAATTCAAATCAATTCGAGATTGGGGGAACAAGGGAATGGGGAGAAAGGATGAGGGAGGGGATGGGGGTATCCCACTTGAGGGGCACAATGTTGTGGTATATGCACACTTCTTGAGGACGGGACACAGTTATAAGAGGGACTTCACCTAATGAATGCAAACATTGTGACTTAATTCTTTGTACCCTTGATTAACCTGAAGCAATAAATAAATAAATATTTCCAAAAAACTACAGTGGTAAGTGGTAGTTGTTATCAGCTCATCTTCTCAAAGACTCATCAAGATCTCAACATCTTTCTGCTCTGACACATAACATTTCTTCAGGTTAAATTTTTATGTTTATGTGTGTTGCCTCGTGGGTTGTCATGTGGCTGTTAACAACTCCAGCATGGCAACACAACTACCTTTAAAGGCAGGAAGAAAACAAGGAGAGGAACCACTTCTCCTCTCTCTGCTTTTATTATAGAGAAGAACATTGCCTAAGTTTTTACTGACAAACATTCCCTTATATTTTACTGGTTAGTGTTGGATTACATGCCTATCCTTAGTACAGAGGTCAAATCCACCCTTCTTGAGATGCCAAGTCTTCAACTTATTACCTAAAAAATAATCAGACTTTAGTTAAAGAAAAAGAGAATGTGTGAATAAGCCATGGTTTCTGTACATGTTTTAATACCCAGGCACAGATTCTTCAATGGTATGAGTTTTTCTTAAGTGAATATGTTGTCAATAACTTACATTAAAAAAAAATGCCCTTGTAATTATATTCATTACCATAGCATTTAAAAGTGTACCATCTTACATGGGCCTTTGGCCTTGATTTGGTCATTGCACTCATTTTTAAGTTTGAAAAGTGCTAAGTTAGAGCTCATGTTTATATTATAACACAAAAACTATCTGGTCTATCTGAAAATTTAATCTATGATTTCTGCCTCAGTAACCCTTTATAATCAACTGTGGTATAACCTCTCCCAAACAAGATTACAATATATAATGGTCTATTCATTTTCTTTCAATGTAATTGATATACATACTCACATGCTCATAAGATAGACAAACGTTAACTCTCATGAGTTAAGCAAATGATTCAGAACTAAATATGAACTCAAAACACATTGGAAAAGGTATTATTAGTTTTCTATGAGGTCTCTCTCAAAAATGTGGACATGTATCCTGAACTCAACCTAATAATCTACTGTGGATTGGGCATATGTGAAATTATCTAAATGTATATACATGCTAATGATATTTTCAGTCTAGAAAATCTTTGAGAATGGTGAATTTTCTAAGATCTACTACCCATTATACAGTCTCTGTAGATAGAGCAAGATAGAGCATCAAATAATGCAAAGACTCACAATGTATTTCCTTTCTCTAAAATGAAGTAGTGACTATTTCATTATTTTCAAGCAATAGGAATGTCAATGGTTGCTGATACATACCACAATAAAGCACATTACTTTATTTAAAACAAAATAACACGGAATAGTTATGTGCCTTTAGTCTTATCACTGGCCAAGGATCTGTTTTCCAGTTTTATTTAAAGGGCATTATTCTCACAGTAGTTTACTGTAGCTTTATGTTGCAGACAAAGTGATGTTAAGGTATGAACTTAACAAATATAAAATATTTCTTAAGCTCATAATTATTAGCTTGAAACCTTAGTTTCACAGTAACAATTAATATTTATCTAAAACAATATGTTTAACCAACCAGTGTCTCCTCCAATGTAAAGTTTGAACCCTATCCATGCAGCCTTCTTGCCATATAACACACCTAGTGTTATGTGTAATACCCACTATACTCCTTTGCATGAGCACGTTAGTGGGGCCCTGGAAACTACACGTTATTTTAATATTAAACTCAGGCTCAAGTCTGCTTCTGCCATTCATGAGACCTGAATACGGCAACCTGGATGACCTGGAATGATGTGCCTAAGATACAGTCCTCATTTATTTAATGAGATATTTCCAGTATTTCTATGTTTCGTAAAACATCTATCAAAATACACCAGTTTTTGGCTATGGAGCAACTTGAACTTGTCACATAGACAACTGGTTATGAGTGGCTATTGCATCAAGTTATTTTACAAGACTCTTTGACAGCATTTATTAAAGATGAACATGTACATAGACTGTGATCTAGAAGCTCCACTTCACTCCTGAAAGAAATGTGTACACTTGAATGTTTATAGCAGTACTATTTGTAATGGCAAAGGAAAAAGAAAGCAATACTAATGCATCAATGGTAGAATGAAAAATCATAGTCTATTTACCTAATGGAATCTTATACAAGAATAAGGATGAACGATGTACAACTACTGACAAGGATAGTCCTCACAAACCTATTGCTAAACAAAAGAAGTCAGAAACAAGACTACTTAATTCTGTTTACACAGAGCTCATAAGCAAGAAAAAAACCAATATATTTTGTTCAGAATCAGAGTAATGTTTAACCTTGAGCAGGTTGGGAAAGAAGCAGGATTTATGACACCTCAAGAAATAAATAGGTTCAGAATCACTCATTATAGTCGCTTTGCCTGGATTCTTTTGAAAAAGGTAATTTTTTGAATCTGTATCAGATAACTGAAAATCTGATGAGAATTAGTTAATATTATATAGGTCTCAGTGTTAGTATTTAAGAGTTACAATTGTGTGATTTCAGATCAGCGGCTGAAGCCTGGTGATTTGCTTATATTGAACAGAAAACAAGCTAGCAATTGAATTTGTATTTCGTAAAAGGAAAAAAGGTACATACATAAGCTAAATGCTGTGCTTTATTTGTATATATTTTTAAAATAAAGAAATTTCTTATGCAGAAAATAGAATAGGTAGATGTCTGGGCTTTCTTTGTCTGGATGAGTTTGAGTTTGATGAATTTGATCCTTCATCAAATTTACTTTGCGGGAATTCAATTAAAATTTGCCTCACTAAGAATATTTCATTACACCCAAATTATGGATGCATGAAGTTATAGTTAAAGAAAAACTAAACTGGAGTACTGATTCCCTATTAAAAAAAATAACTTTGCAAATTAAAAAAAACTACAAGTTATGCCTCTCAGAGTTACTAAAGACAGCATTGGCTTACCATTTCAGTCAATCATTTTAATTAAACTTTTCCAAGTGGTTCAAATTACAATTTATAGTAATTAACATATGGAGTCCCTGCGTGCAGAGATCTGCACCACGTTTGTGTAATTTCTCTATCATGCATGGGGATATATTTTTTTTGCATATGTGTTTCTAGTGAAGAACTATAAAAATCATTCCAAATATACACACAAATTTTAAAGTTTTTTCAGAGTTTTGCATTTTAAAATTTATTACATTGGAAAGAAAATTTTCATTGATTGAATAATAGCTTCATTACAGTATAAAATGTCCTGTTAAAAATTAGAAACTTTATGCATTTCCTAGTAACACTTTATATTTAAAAAATTAATGATTAAGATGACTACTTATATACAGCAAAGCGAATAGAAAAGAATATTATATAGTTTATCCTGGACAAAGGAACGTAAAGACCATTTAAACATTCAGCACAACGTGAATACTCTATAAAGAGGAAATTCATGAAACACCCCTCTTTTCATACGACTAAACTGTGTGGTACATTAGGAATGCCAATTAAAGTTTCAAATTACATTTTTGGAACCAACTGCCAGTGGCATCCATCTTCCTCAAAAGTAACATCTGTGAAGCTGGCAGCATGGGAGCAGATTTTTGGACACAATAGGATAGAATATCATAAGCAATATATTTTCTTAAACCTCTTTCAAATCATTCCTATCCCCTTTTTGAAAACTTCCTATGGTTTTATATGATTTTGGAATTTAAAGTCAGAACTACTAATTCTTACTCATTCTAGCCGCTTCACAGGGACTTTGGACAAATATGGAAGGAAATAGCTCATCATCAATTCCATATGAAAGAGGTACCTGGGCCCTCAGAAGAGGGTTCTTTGCAGGCTAACCACTGGAACATATAATCTAGTGAGTTAAAGAGTGACGGGAGATAAATTCAATTTCTTTTCATGCCATAGGAATTCAAACATTTGATAACATTCAGGCCATAATTCTATCTCAACATGTCATCATGGACTTCCCTTTCCCAAGCTAAACCTTCTCAGCCTCTTTAAGTGACTACCAATCAGATAGTTATTGTAATTGACTTGACAGTATCAACATCAAACATGAAGACAGGAAACCAAGGCTTTTTGGGTACTACAGGATAGAACATCAGAAGCATTATTTCATCATTATCAGAGATTCAGTGGAAGAAAAACAGAGACGTGATGGTTACCAATAGACAATCCTTCCTTAGAACTTGAAGGCAATCAAGTTCCTTGCTGTAGAAACATAGAACTCCGGAGTTTGATGAAACATCTAGTGTACTATCACATGGTTTGAAGGCAAACTTTAAAAATCCTCCATTAAACCACAGCACATTATGTTTCTATAATGCTTTCTGGTTTTGAAAGTACATTCTAATCCTGATCATCATGAGACCATGAGGTTGGCAGGAGTTACTTTAACAACATGTAATTGAGAAAGTCAATGTTCAAAGACACTAAGAAGATAATTTCTTAAAGCTGAAGAGAGTGGAAATAAATACATAAAGTAGGAATTTTCCTCATGCTCCATCCTGACCACACCTGCAGCCCAGCCAGATTACAGAGTTAGAAGAATATGAAGACAGCTGCAGAACATGATTTGAAGGCTGCCCAGAAGGCCCATCAGCTGCAAATATTACCTCCATTACTTTTATGAGCTCCAAACTCCACAAGAGGGATTTATTCCTGTGAAGTTTAAGGGCTCTCCAATCTTTAAGGAATAACTTATAAAATTAAAAAAAAAAATACAAAAAACTTTAAGCTTCCTCCATAATACCTTTTAGCAGGAACAGATGGAAGGTGATTACAAGGAGACACTGAAGCACACTTGTGACAAATTTCACCACCGTGTCCTGCCTATGGATCATTCTTAATTCTGTTTTTTGTTTGTTTTCTATTTGACCATGAGCACTCAATCTCATCTCTCTTGGAGTCTTCCAGCTTCTTTTTTAAGCATATGTGCTTGATGAGTGTTCTGATAGCAAGAATGATGAAACTATATTTATTTTCAATCTATGTTCCAAATAATTTTCCCCCAATTATGGATATGTTTGGTAAGAACACCAATGCATTTTATTGATGTGGTTAAGAGGAAAGGGGAGTCGAGCAGCAGTCTCAGTTCAAAATGACCCTGGAGCAACACCAAATGAGAGAGTTTGTAGACGTCCAGTGGCTTTGGATAGAAAGTTTACTACATTTTAGATATTTTTATTTCTTGTCTCTACCAGGTTTGAAAACTTGGTAAGAAAATCAAGCTGTACATAATTGATGACCAAGCACAAAGTGTTGAAACATTTTTGACTTCGTGAAAACTTCTCTCCAGTTGCTGCTGTATAGCGATTTTTACTAAAAGTGAGCAGTTACCAGACTGCTATTAGATCGGTTTAACAGTCATTACAAAAGCTTCAGTCTTTAAAAATTCAACATGTTATTGAAATATTAAACATTTGTGCTGCTTCCTCCCATTTTTTGCCATGAAATGTACTGCCATGACAGATTTAAAATCTGAATGTTGAAGTTTTAAAATTCGCTGTAAATATTAAACACAGGAACTCAATTTGTACTGTCTTATATAAGTGATAATATTGACATAATTCTTCAAGCTGCGTTCATTCTCTGCATAAAACCATGTTCAACATTTTCCCCAGAAAATAGAACAAAAAAATACCAAATAAATTAGGAGTGATACCCGAGAAAGTATCCCACCTAAAAAACGCACAAACTGGCATCCTATAGGAATGTAGAAGTTATTTCCTCAATAGATGTCTAAATATCTGCTAAAAAATGCTACAGCAAAGTCAAAAGTCTGCTTTGCTTATTATCTTAAAGAATACTAAAGTGCAAAGGAATCCCTGAAGGATGGAAGTGGAACTTGCTAATAAACGCTCTTATTTCCGGTATGTGCCAACACTTCTAGCAATTAGGAACAACAAACGGCCAGCAGAAGAGCAGAAGGGGGGGGAAAGTAGGAAAAGCAGAATGCTTATTATTTTGGGAGGTTCACCAGGGACGCTCTTATATCAGGGGACTAAACACTGGCACTTAGGCAGAGAAGCTACAATGCTTCCAAAGTGCCCCAGCGATATTAAATTAAATTAAATTAAATATAGAATCACAGCATCTCTTATCCCTTAGTCTTCACTTCCACAAACCAAGGGACAGGGGGATGGTTCGGCATGGGCCAAATGAGAAGTAAGCAAACCGATGTGATGTAGAGTTAGTGGTTTTATGAGGATTTGTGATTCATCTTGAAAGGAGCAGAGTCTCTTCTATAATGAGCCGGCTTTACGCTTTGAGTGGGAAGCTTTCCCACCTAGGTTGGTTTAGGAACAACAAACTTTGAAGCTGCTTGTTTTTCAGCTCATTTTGATTGGATTTGGGAGTAATTTTACTATGCACACCCCTATTTATTTAGCCGCAACTAGTTCTTTTCTAACGTTACCTGAGACCATGTTTCAAAACTCAGTAAACCATTAGTGAACCGTTAAAAGGTCTCCAGGTCTCTGGTGGTCATTTGAATGAGTTCTAAATTCCCAGCCCTTGTACGGTGTAAATCTTCAATAGAGGCAGCGCCCAATAATGCAACAACACACTTAGAATTCTGAAGCTGAGCTGTGTGTTTAGTCTCCTCACAGAAATTTTTAACAACTTCAGAATTAAATGTCATTACTGGCTTCCTTGACTGCCTGGGAACTACCATTCTCCATTGTGAGCACTTGATTGGATCTGAGATAATTCAGTGAGAGCAGAGCTTCGTCACACAATTAAGTTTCGTGTCGTTTTCTCTTTGGCTCCTACTCACTTCTTTACAAGAAGGTGGTAGGCCCTGCTACGGGTGAGAAAGTGACCAGACCAAATGATACTCAACCCAGCAAGGGTTTTCTTTGTCTCTCCCCATCTCTTCTCAATCCTCAAACTTTTGTTACCAAAGAAACATTTATCACTGCCCGTTCAACCATATGAGAACAAAAAGAGTACTCGGTACCCCAACATTCATAACCCAGAAAACCATCCCTGGCCTTCTTCAGCTCGAAACTGTGGCTACTTATATTTCGGATAACAAGCCACAAGTCTGGAAAAAAAAAAAAACACAGAGAGAGGAGGGAGCTACCAGGTAAACCAGAAAAGAAAGCGAATTTAGGATTGAGTATTAAAGAAGGAAGGGTCACAGCCTCATAGGGAAGCAGAGGACAGGGATAAATACTCTGACCCATGCCTGCTGGAATGCCTTATATCTGCCATTTGCTGTTTGAAAAATTGACAAGTAACACATGCCAAAGGCTGGAGATGGAATTATAGCCTTAATTTATGTATGTTTTCAAAGTACTTTGTGTTTAAAGTAGTACAAGGCACAGAAACCTGCTGGGATAGCTGCAAAGCTGCAAAGCCATTAGCAATTACCACTTAAAGCTGCTAAAAGGTAGTGCACAGTCACAGCTGAGAGGGCTGCTGACACACTGTGGAGAGGCCACAGCCAGCCAAATCCCCAGCGAGCCGAGGAGGCGAGAGCTGCAGAGCTACCAGCCACTGCCTCTCAGGCGAAGGGTATTTCTAAAGATAATTTCTCCTACAGTTCATTCCCTGCTCCAATTGCCACCATGGTAGCAATGAACACTTAGTAGGCACACAAAAATACCCTGACAACAATTTAGCCCCTATTAACAAGTTTAAGCAATAAATTTCACACATCCCAGTGAAGTGAAAAATCAAGCCGTGTAAGCCCAGAGACTGGATTTTATGGTGAAACCAATGTGAAATCCGGAGTTTTTCTTTATCTTGCAAGTTGACAAGTGTTCACTAAGTGCGCTGCCCTCACAGCCATGGTGCAATGGAATGACAGGCCCTGGCAGAGAAAATGAACTATTTCAGACAGGGATTTTATATCTATGGATAAACTAAAGAGAAAGAATGTGAAATTTCTAAGTGACATTTGAAATTTAATTAGCTAGCAATTAACAGCTTATGGCAATATTCCTTAATGCTGGAATAAGAGGCTCTTTGAGACTCAAAATGAATAAAAAGAAGGTGTTAAGGGCAAGTTTGAAGTAGTATTACTCTATTTGTTGGTTTGTTTCTCTGTGACGTTTCTCTAGATTCAGGCAAAACAAATAGGATTACAATGCTCAAGCATTAGAACCCAAAGTATAGGGACCCATGATTTGTACCTTTGCTATGTCAGAATTTTTTTTGCCTTGTTTCATTGAAGCTGGTAGGGGCTCTTGGAAGACTGAATAGGTACGTTGAGTACTTTTTTGTTTTCTTTGAGACAGAGCCTCAAGATGTTGCCCTGAGTAGAGGGCTGTGGCATCACAGCTCATAGCAACCTCCAACTCCTGGGCTCAAGCAATTCTCCTGCCTCCACCTCCCAAGTAGTTGGGATTCCAGGTGCCCACCACAATGCCTGGCTATTTTTTGGTTGCAGCCTTCATTGTTGTTTGGCAGGCTCAGGCTGGATCCAAACACGCCAGCTCAGGTATTTGTGGCTAGCGTCTTAGCCACGTGAGCCACAGGTGCCAAGTCCTTTGAGTACTTTTTATTCAGTACTTGATCAATGCTAATTTTTCCCTTCCATAATTATAATGTTGTAAACTGTTTAGCCATAATAGTTCCTTTAGGCTCTGCAAGCCATATTTCCCAATAGTTTAAGTTAAAAAATATGTTACGGCCACAGATCTATTTTTTTAGATAGTGAAATACTGGATTACTAAAGTGGCAAAATGTGGGGGACATTTTTAAAAATATGAATGGCAAAATAGTTGAGTGACTGAGAGCAGGACTTCATGAAAATCAAAAATGTGATATCTACAGATATGACTATAAGATATCTTATTTAATTGCATAACCCAAAACCAAGCTTGAGGACTCTGTATGACACAGAACAGTCTGTAATTTGCATGTGAAGGACATCTTTCTCCTCCTGGAAGAAAAAGTCATGGTAATTTTGGTAATGGCAAGCATGTTCTGTCTCAGCGGGACTATCAATTCTAAAAGAAAAAGACAAAAATATGCCTCAATCTCTGGACAAATGTCCCAGGTTATTAAGAACTCACCATGATGTAGGATAGATTTAAGGAATACTTTCTGAGGTATAGAAACTTCAGATGAAAGTAAGGTTTCAATACAACAAAGTGCCCTCTGCCTTGCCCCTGGAAACTTTCTTCAAGACTTAGCAATGTGGCCTTTAAACCTGAGAAAGCTAGCTCAGAGGAGAGAGGGGAGGCTGTTGAGAACAGTATTCATAGCTCGAGAGGGTGAGGGGTACTCTTCACACACTTTGGAGATGTTGGCATTCAGAGTATGAAAGTGGCAGCAAATATCATTTTGGGAGGAAAGATAGCTAAAGACCTAATGGTAGATTAGGTGGTAGAATAATTGTCTGGATGCTGGAAATTTTTATTTGTTTGATGTTTGATTTTTGCTCCTGTTGCTCACAGTCATTAAAAGACCCAGTATCTCTGCGGAAGAGGATGGAACCATATGAGAGTCACTGTTAGAAAAGAACTGACTTTAGTGAATGATGCTGTGAGAGACCGTGGGAAATTAGAGGAGGACGGGTACCCAGGAATTAGGGTGATTTTAGCTCCAGTGATGATCCTGGGGCCAACAGCACTATGATGGATGCCCGAGTTTTGTTGGCTGTCAAGCCATTTTGTCTGGGAGAAATGAGTAAGGGCAACATGAATTCATGCAAAGTAGAGTGTTATAATGTATCTTATCTTTTATCTAAAAGATAAATGTATTTGATGGCAGTACTTATACCAGTTTCAGTAATGTTATGATCTGATCTTTCATACACGAACACATATACACACAAACACACACACATATGTGTGTGTATAATCCAAAACTTAAATTCCATACCTGCCATATGCATTGGTTGAATGCCTGAAGTCATTCATCTATATGTTGGCCTTGGGGGTAGCTTTCATACAGTTGGACAACAGGTTCCCACAGCACAGATTGTTTATTTTATTAGATTTCATTTATCTTTTTGTAAGAAAGCTGAAATACATTTTTTTTTTTAAATTTAACATTCCTCAGTGTAGCAGGAGGTTACCACCTTTCCAAAATAGGGGACCAATCCATATTTTGACCTCTGAGGGTCATATGGCTCTGCCTGGCCTGACTCTTAAGGTCCAGCTATAGAGATTAGATACTGACTACCTGTCTACACTACTCCTATTACTTGTTTTTTAATTTAAAAAAATTAACATAGCTACAAATCAAGGAATATAATGAGATTTCTTTTTTCATGTGGATGACAAGCTTATCCTGTTATAGTGACTTGTGAACTTTGATAAGAACCTGGAGGCAAGATTAGAGACAGACTGAGAGGATATGGCTTAAGGGTTGAGGAGAGAGGCAAGGAAAAATTTATTAGATTTCAGTAAGCATATTCTTCTTTGAAGGACTAATAAATGGATAGCTTCTTTCAAAAAACAATCCATAGTTTAGAAAAATGGCATTTTCAATAGTATATCTGCCACACTGAAGTAATGTAAACATACTTCTAATCATAGTACATTTTTAAACTTTTTAAAAACTATTGGAGGTATAAGAACAATATTTTCATGATTTTTCCACATATTTTATGACTAGCTACGCTTGTTGTTTCTAAAGCTGGGATATGATTACAGTTTCAGATGTAATTGTCTATTCCCACAAAAATCATTGCATGCCTCAAAACAATTTTATTCTTTATTTCTAGCAGTAACATTTAGAGAGGTGGTGCTTTTTACTTAAATTTTCAAAAGGACCACTATGATTATAATTTTCTTTTTTTCTAGCATGCAGTAGGATTCATCCCTTTGAAGCTAGGCATAACCATTTGACTTGGCAAATACGATGTGAATGAAAACGATTCCTTCAACACTAGAGTATATTCTCTATATCCTCTTTTCCTCTTCTCGCAAAGTACTGATAATCCAGAGGAGGGAAACCTGGCAACTTTCATTTCTGAGTAGGGAAAACTTGAAATGGGGTCCAAGGCTGATCCATGATGGACAGTTAGAAGAATGAGGAACAAATGTTTACTGCATTATATCACAATGAACTCAAGTTTACTTGCTACTCTTAAGTAAACTTACAGTTGATATAATTGCTTGACTTTTTTGTATTTAGGTATTTATTATTAATAAAAAAGCACAACTTTAACATCAAACCAAACTGGGTTCAACTCCTGGCTCTGCAGTTTTATAGCTAGGTGACATAGGCAAGATTCACAACTTCTCTGAACTTACATTTACTTATCTGTGAAATGGGAACTATGCTATCTACTGCACTAGGTGGATGCATGGATTACAATGAGACAGATAAAGCACCAGATATAGTTCCTAGAACATCATACTGAGCTACACAATATATGGTAGCTTTTATTGTAATTATCTCTTAGACAAGGCTATAGCTTAAGCTATTTCAGGTTACTTGTGATGACATCAAGTTCTAACTTGAGGCCAGATTTTTAGTTAGTATTTCCACTAATATAACCTCATGCATACCATGAATGCTATAAAGCCACAGATTTAGGCCAAATTATAATAGCAATTTTTATGAATCCATTTTAGCATCCTGAGCCTGGTAATTTTGATAAATGACTCTTTCAAAAACTTGGCTTTAAAAGTGACTGAAAATGGTTCAAAGAGCTGAGTTTAGAGCTGAGTAATTGTACAACAAAATTCCTGTGGCAAAGCTCAAGAAGAAAGGGCTTAAAATATGATTTTAAGGGAGAGTTTTTTTACTTACGTTGTGTTTTTTGTTAATTTTTTTCAAAACCATCAAACCCAACTTCCAAGAGTTTTATTCCTAAAGGAAACAGTATAGGAATACACATTGACTGTAGAACAGAAATCTTTTGTTTCATATGGTGTCATTGCTTTTGGAAATACATACTCTCAAGCATCACTTGATTATTAAAAATAATCAAATTCACAATAGCTATAAGAAAGGAAATGTGTGAACTGGTTAGTGTGAAAATATATTCATTTACCACTTAAATAATTCCTAATGTCTGTGATACTTACTTTAATGACACCTGGATAATATTATGAAAGAAATATATTTGAAGAAAATAAATAATGTTGGATGATTGGATGCCAGTGCCAACCATTGTTTATTATAGAAAAGCATGAAAAAAGATAGGCTTTCCAGGAACTATCATCTAATTGGAAAATCAAAGTACCACTTCTTCTTTTGTTAAAGTTAATGTGTTCAATTCAAGTCATTAATTGTATTAGGGTTTAAAAGAGAGAAAATGATTTAGATCAATTTAGACAGGATTGTCCTCAAAGTTTGGTTCAGAAACTCGTAGGGTTTGTTGAGACTTTTTAGGGGAATCCACGAGTTAAAAAATGTATCCATAATAATGTTAAGATATTATTTCTTTTTTATTTTCTTCTAAATGTATGAGATATTTTCCAGAGGCTACATTATGTGGGCTGACACTTTCTCTTTAACAACTAATTGGAATGTGTATATGTTAGTTTGTGTGTGTGTTATATAAATGTGTGTGTGTGTGTATGTTTTAAAAGTTCTCAGTTTAATCTTTATTGACAAATTAAAGTTCTATAATTTCCAGTGTACAAAGTGATGTTATGAATAAAATGTAGAGCAACTGAATTAAGTTAATTAAAATATTCACCACCTCAAATACTTATTTTTTGTGATAAAAATTCAGTAGAACCTCTTATCAGTTGACCGTTCAAGGGACTGTAACAAACTGGTCAACATACAGAAGTGGTCAACATAAGGAACTAGTCCTACTGTACTGATATGTACATGTGGTGCATGTCCAGTTTATGAAAACTAGGTCAACCTACAGGGGTAGTCAATGTAGAGAGATGGTCAACTAGGGTGGTTTTACTATACATGAAATTTATTCTCACTGCAATTTTGAAATGTTGAAGACACTATTATAAACTGTATTAACTATGATGTGCAAGAGATCTTTTAAAACATTATTCCTTCTTCTAGTTGACGCTTTCAACCCTTTGACCATCATCACCACATTTCTCATGACCCCTACCCTAGTCTCTCATAACCACCATTCTAGCAAACTATTGCTATGAGTTTGATTACATGATTTGATTAGATTTTTATATTAAAATACTCAGGGGATACAAATGTTTTTGTCATATGGATATATTGTATAATGATGAAGTCAGGGCTTTCAGTGCCATTATACCCAACAGGTAAGTTTTTACCCCTCACTCCTCTTTTGCCCTTCCCCCTCCTTAGTTTCCAATGTGTTTGTATTGTTTCGCTCCTACTTACTAATGAGAACATGTTTGTTTTTCTATTCCTGAGACACTTCACTTAGGATAATGGTCTACAGTTTCATCCAAATTGCTTCAAAAGACTTTACTTCCTTCCTTTTTATGGCTGAGTAGTGCTCCACTAGTGTGTGTGTGTATATCACATTTTCTTTATACACCTGTGCATTGATGGGCACTTAGGTTAATTCCATATCTTTGCAATTGATTTATACTGCACAGATACCTTTTTGATAACATGATTTATTTTCCTTTGAATAGATACCCAATAGTGAGATTGTTAACTAGACTGGTAGGTCTACTTTTAGCTTTTTGAGTCATCTCCATACTATTTTCCAATGGAGCTGTACTAGTTTGCAGTCCTACTAAAAGTATACAAAAATTGTTTTTTCTCTACATCCATGGAAGCATCTGTTGTTTTTTGAGTTTTTATTAATGGCTGTTCTGACAGGAGCAAAGTGGTATCTCATTGTAGTTTTAATGTACATTTCTCTGATAATTAGTGATTGAAATATTTTTTGTGCTTTTTGGCCATCTTCTTTTGAAAATTCTCTTCATTTATTTTGCTCACTTTTTGAGGGGGTTGTTTGCTTTTTTCTTGCTGGTTTGAGTTCATTATAAATTTTAGATATTAGTCATTTGTTGACCATGTAGTTTGCAAATATTTCTTCCTATTCAATAGGTTGCCTGTTTACTCTGTTGATTATTTTTTATGTTTTTAAGAAACTTTTAATATTTAGTTAAGTTCCATTTATTTATTCTTATTGTATTGCATTAGCCTTTGAGGTTTGGGGCAAAAATTCTTTTCCTAGGCCTACGTTTATAAAAGTTTTTCTACATTTTATCTACAGTTTTCATGATTTCATGTGTTACACTTAAATCTTTAGTTCATCTGAATTTATTATTTCATATGGCAAGAGCTGGAGGTCTTGTTTCATTCATGGGGCTATCTAATATTTCCAGCACCATTTATTGAATAGGGCTTATTTTCTCCAGG
The DNA here is from genome assembly GCA_963574575.1 of Galagoides demidoff. Taxonomy (NCBI): domain Eukaryota; kingdom Metazoa; phylum Chordata; class Mammalia; order Primates; family Galagidae; genus Galagoides; species Galagoides demidoff. The sequence continues at coordinate 23,187 of CAUYQV010079785.1, forward strand.
GTATGTTTTTGTCTACTTTGTTGAAGATCACTTAGTCTGAGTTCTCTATTGTGTTCCATTAACCCATGTCTTTACCTTTATATAGTACCATGCCATTTTGTTTACTATAGCTTTGCAATGTAATTTGAAGTCAGGTAATATGATGCTTCCAGAGTTGTTATTTTTTGCTTAATATTCAGGCTCTTCTATGGTTCCAAATGAAACTTGGGATTGTTTGATTATTTTAGATTCCACATATAAGTGAGAACCTGTGATATTTTTGTCTTTCTCTGCCTGGCTTACTTCACTTAGCACAATGTCCTCCAGGTTCATCCATGTTGTTCCAAATGACAAAATTTCTTTTCTTTCTTTAAGACTGAGTAGTATTACTTTGCATATACATATGCCATTTCTTTATCTATTCATCTGTTGATGGAAATTTAGGTGATTCCATAACTTGGCTATTGTGAATAGTGCCTCAGTGAATAAAGGAATGAATACATCTCTTTGACACACCAATCTCTGATCTTAAAGGTAAATATCCAGAATTCAGCCTGCTGAATCATATAGTAATTTTATTTCTAGTTTTTTGAGGAATTTCCAGTTTTCCATAATGGCTGTGTTAATGCATATTCCCACCAATAGAGTGCAAGGGTTTCCTTTTCTCCATATCCTGCCAAAACTTATCATTTGACTTTTTATAGTAGCCATTCTGACAGGTGTGAGGTGACAGGTCTTTGTGGTTTTAATTGGAATTTCCCTAATAATTCATGATTTTGGACATTCTTATCTGTTGGTCATTTGTATGTATTCTTTTGAGAAATGTCTACTTTGGTTTCTTGACCATTTTTTAATCAGGTAATTTATTTGCTCTTCAGGTATTAGTCCCTTATATATTTGGCATATGACCCCCTTATCAGATGTATGGTTTGAAAATATTTTTTCTGAATCCATAAAGTGGTCTCTTAACTCTGATAATTGTTTCCTTTGCTGTGAAAAGTCTTTTGAGTTTGTCGTAGAATTCTATTTCTATTTTTGCTTTGGTTGCCTGTGGTTTGGGGGCCAAATTTAAAAAATCAGACCACTTTCTTTTTTTCCTCCTATATTTCCTAGTTTTATAGTTTCAAGTCTTAGTTTAAGTTTTTAATCTATTTTCAGTTAGTTTTGTATATGATATGAGTAACATAGGGTTCAACTTTATTCTTTTTCCTATGGCTATCCAGTTTTCCCTGCATCATGTATTAAAGAGACAGGCTTTTTCCCACTGATGCCTTTGTTGAAAATCAATTGAGTGTATATACAATGGTTTATTTCTGAGTTGTCTATTCTATTCTATTCTTTTGGTGCATGTGTCTATTTTATAAAACAGTACCATGCTATTATAATTACTACTACTTTGTAGTATACAGTTACTTGAAATCTCATAGTGTGATTCTGCTGGATTTCTTGTTTTGAGTTTTAGTTTTTAATAGGTAAAGACAAATAGATAAACCTGTAAAAACAAAAGCTCTTTGAGTCCTCAGAAACTTTTAGGAATATAAAAGAATCCTGAGAACCATTGGTTTACCCTAAAGCAACAATCCTTTCAGTTTTTAAAAATTATTAGCAAATGATTATTTCATCTAGTAAAGTTTAAAGAATGAATGGTGTGTTGGGTTTTGAAATGCATAATTTTGAAAAGCTAATTTGACATACAGCCAATCAAATGCATAAGTATTATCCTCACTTATAATAGTTAGGAATAGATGGTAGTCTCACTTTATATCCAGTCATGCAAACTCTCTCTCTTCCACTCAGTAACACACACGGAAGTAAGATTGTCTGGGAAAAGGAAGCTACTCTGCTGTCGTTATGAAGACTATAAGATTGATGGCATCATAATCATCTAGATTTTTCCTGTACAGGGAACATATGCCCATTGTTACAAGAGGTTCTCTGTCTTCTAGTCTGCACTTCTCTCTCAATGGATTTTTTTTTCCGTTTTAAAATGAAGATTGTCAAAGGAGGGCCCTGTATCGAATATAGAAAATGGTTAATATGGAAATAAAAGAGAATCAAAACTTCCAATGTGAGAGAAGATTGGAGATAAGGTGCAGGGGGATGGAGGGAACTGTTTTAACCTGGTGAATCCATTCTCTCCATTATTCCAAAGAATTTATGGCACCTTAATATCATTTAATATAGGCCATAGACAGTCCATTTTTTTCATTCTAATTAACCAAAATTAACTGTAGTGGCTCCCACCTTCTTGAGCTCATACATTCAATCCAGAAGCCTTCTGGAACTACATTCAGATCAATAACTTTGTCCTGATAAATTATGTTCCTCCCTGGTCTAATACCCTCAGTTTCTATTCTTACACACACAATTCAGGTTTTTGTTCATGGGTATGTTTTTCTCCTAAGTTTGAATTTTTATTTGGTCCTACAGAACCTGTGGGACTCTGACTCAAGTAATAACTTGGAGGTAAGTAGAGGTGTTAGAGGAGGAGCAGAGAGGGGACGAGGCTTCCCTCTGAAAGTGTCTCAGGTGAGCTTGCTCAGGGGCTCGGCTTGCTTTGACAAAGGAATTTTAGCATTTGTGTCTTGATTGAAGGCAATTGGGCTTGCCTTCTTGTGTGCTTGCACTTTTTCTTAAGAGGAACATGTTTTGGATAATTATTTGTCCAAGGAGAATGAGAAACATGTGAAACAGATCTGAACCCAACCCACGGTTTTCAGCCAAGCCCAATAGACTCTTTCTAGATCATATGTGAGAAACAAATGGATATTGTTGTAAGTCACTCAGTTTTGGGTAGTTTGTTAGCAATGGCAGCAGTTTTATCACCTGGTTCAATAGTGTTACCTCCATCAATTAACAGAACTTTCTTCATTAAATGTTGTGAAAGTGCTACCATGGGGCCCTCATAAACAATCCTGATGACCTACATAGGGTGGATAGTATTATCATCTTTATTTTACAATGAGAATATGGAGACTAAAAAAAGCCAAGTGGCTTATCCAAGACTAGTCAGTGAAGGTATAATTCAAAAATCAACTTTGACTTCCACCTCAATGTTCACTCTTTTAAGTCCTACTATTGGTAAATATTTTCGTTAGGTATATATGGCATAAGAACAAGTTTCTGCACCAAATCTGTCTACAGCTGCTGCTGAATATACACACACAACAAAACATTTGGTGCAGTCAAATATACTTAGCTGTTCTAAGGAGTGCTGAGGTATGTAGTGTTTAGTGGTTGACATGACCCAAAATTAACTTCATCAGTATAACTGAGATTATTGAATTTTCCCTACAATGCTAGCTTTATTAATAGTGTTTATCATGGGACTTGTGAGTGTACCCAAGAACTTGCTTGGTGGCAGTCCTCTGGGATCTGTTTATTACATTTAAAAAATTAAAAATATAATGTTCTATTCTCATGCTGCAGTAAATTCCTTAGGTTGTAAATCTGTGTGAAAATGTTTGAGTTTCTATTAACCTTACTGCAGGACTTCAGCCTACATTTGCTATCTGATTGGAAATAAGTCATTGGGTCAGATGGCATTTATATCCCAGACAGGCGGTAACTGCGGTTAAGAAGCAGAAAAATGAAAATATCATTCATTCTGAAACAGTGCTCCAAAGTCGCATGCAAACTCAAACAATAACCACTTTGGCTATTTCATTACAATTGCAATAAAAACTCCAAAGTTTTAAGAAGAGAGAGTTTTACTCTTGCACGGATCTGCACTTGTACGTTAAGAGGAAAGTGTATTGTATTTTCATTGAGAAAATTACACTTAAGTCATTCAGAGTGCACTGAAAATTAGAGTAAAAGTAGAGATAGTTTTAAGGTATTTTAGGGAAGGTTAATATGACGCTTAAGTAATAGTTGTGCTTTGTGTCAATCAAGTGAATGGTCTATTTTCCTTACTTATCATTTTTGACAGTAAAAGAAAAAAACCCACAACGAATCATTTCACATTTAATCATAAATTTTGTAATTGGACTAAAAATGTTGTACTCTCTAAGTTAAAATGTTTGGTGATGTTTGATTTTTAAAGTTCTGTTGATGAGGGAACAAACAGTCTGAATAATGGTGATGTCTTATATGGAAAGGCCGGTCATTTCCTCTGATTCTTATTATATTAGCATCTCTATAGAGTGGAGTTTTAACCAGATTGAAATGTACTGCTATTTTTTTGAGATATAATATACTGAAAATGAAATAAAACATGTATGGAATTGGAAAAACCATATTCTGAAGGACTGAGAAATATGTTAAAATAATTAAAAATATAGAAATTATCCCCTGGGAAGGTCTTTGGACATAATCAAATTGAATATTATTATTTTGCTTTGAAGAAGCCTCATCAAAGTGGGGCTGGTGGCTTGACACTCTTCTACAGTGGTAGTGACTTATGTCCTCTCCAGCGTTTGACACAGTCTCTAACCAGAGGATATAATGGAATCTGTGAGATATTTTTTTCTGATAGCCTGTTAAAAAAAAAAAAGAAAAGAAATGCAGGCTGAAATTAATTACATTGAACTTACAGCTTGGATTGTTAAGGGTAAATGCAGAAACCAGACAAGACAGGGGAAGAGGAAACAGATTTCAAGCACCATCTAACTGTTCCATATTTATGTAAATAAACATCCTGATTAGAGATATTCATGAACAAGTTAAGTAAAATGAAGAGCAACTCTTTAAAAGTACTGAAAAAGAAAGGGAGGCCAAATGATAGCCAGAAAGGAAGGAATGAAAAAGGAAGGATGGAAACCTGTTCTAGAAAAAATATATACCTTTAGGAAACAGATGAAAATGTGTGCAAATTGTTTACATTCTCTAGAAATGGAAAAGAACCTAAAGAATAAGAAATGAGAATAAAATATTAAAGCAAACTAAAGATAAAGCTTATACTCTTAATAAATAATAAACAAATGAGATATGGTAAAAAACAGTAACTTGAAAGGAAAGATTCAGATTACGTTTTTAATGATGAATAAAAGAGACAAAGACACTCATGCATTTAGAAAGTATAAAACATATATGGAAAAGAGATATCTATGATGCTTTAGCCATTTCACAGAAACTGTTATTATCAAGATGCTTCACATTGCAAAAGCTAATAGTCAATTCCCCTGTTATTTGATTCTCAGCATCCCTGACCCTTCTCTAAACATTCCCCGTACTTGGATTCCAGGAGGTCCCACTTGCCTTGCTTTTCTCTTATTTCACCAGCCTCTGCTTCTCAGTCTCTGTTCTTCTTCCTCTTACCTTCTCAACTTCCTAAAGTTGAAGTACTTAGAGCTTAGCCCTTGGTCCTTTGCTTATGCCTCTCTATGCTCATTCTCCAGGTAATCTCACCTGGTTTCATGTCTTTAATTACTACACAATTTTTAATGTGCCTCTTTAATAGAGACCCTTGTCCAAATATTAGACTCATATATTCATCTTCCTACTTAGAATTTCTATTTCAAATTAGCATGTCTAAAATCCAATTGCTCCCTCTGAAGACTATGCCATGCAAACTAATAGCAACTCTATCCTTTTTCAAGCCAAATAGTAAAGTCATTCTTAAATCCTTTCTTTTCTCCCACGCAGCAAATCCAGTTCAGCAGTTAATCCTGTTGACCGCATATTCGGAATATGTACAGGACTTCATCACTTCTCACCATACCCATGGCCACCACACTTGTCTAGGTCATTATTAGCTTTCACCTGGATTACAGCAATAAACTCTAAAGTACTTGTGTCCACACCAGAATGACAATGCAAGCTAGCATTAATATATGTCAGTTTATGTCTTGTTCAAAACTCTCAGGTACATGCATTTGTCATTCATATTAAAAGCCAAAATCTTTACTAGTAATCCTAGTTGGGTCCTCAGTTCCTGAGTCAATAGAAATTATCACATGACCAGAAAACATGAAGTAGGTAAGGATTCTGGGGGGAGCTTTTACTCAAACAAAAGGGACATTGTGCTGGAAGTGACCAGATAAGTTTCCTGATCAAAAGGCTAATGCACTTTTATGGGGCTGAAAATTGGGGGAGCCTGTGTCAGCTTTGAAATCATCACATGTAGAGACGGGATTCTTCTGTCAGCTATGCATGTGGCACTCCTCATACGTTGCATGTATCATTAGCATTTAAATCTCCACCCTGGGCGTGACTTTTAGCATTAAAATGAGAGCAGAGCCTGTAAGAGGTCACATTTGGATTCCATCTAGGCATAAGCAAGGTTACACCACTTCTAATTGGGAGTTGACAAACCCCACTCCAGATGGTTGTCACATCCCCTGAAGAAAACAAAGCTAGTTGTTCACATCCTGTGAAGAACACAAGTCTACTTTCTTTTTAACAGATGATTGTTGCATAAGGCAGGTCTAGGCTTGAGGCTTAGTGGGAAGAGACCCAGGTGCAATCCCTGAGCTGCCTCACTAGGACATCTAAGTTGCTGGTTGCTGTTGCCTCTGACTTCATCAGCCATTACTGCCCCTCTCAATCACTCAGCTTCACCTGCAAGACATCTTTACTGATTCTTGAATAGCCCAGATAATCTCTTGCTTCAAGATCCTAGCAATTTATGTTTTCCTTCATCTGAAATATTTTTCCTTTATATTTACATGTCACATTCAGAAATAGCTAGTTCTCCATTCTTTCCTGAGCATTGAAAGGTGAGAGCTCCCAGGCCCCCTGCCACTGGGGGGAGGGCACGTGACAACTTTAGGCAATGAAATATAAGTTTAAGTGATGTTATTTCGGAGCTGAGGTAGGATGTTCTTTCTCTATTCTCTTGTGATGGTGAGTATGTAAATACTGTGTTGATCTGGAAAAGCCACAAGATTGCAGAATTTATAATCAAAGACAAAATAGTAAGTCTTTCAAAGCAGAAACCCCAGGGGGCATTATAAACAAAAGGAATTTAACATGGGGAGATTAGGTGCTGAAGGATTAATACACAGAAGAGACCACTGCTAGCTTCGAGGTTCCCCATGACCACTGACATATGAGGAAAAAAAGAAGTTGCTGTGACTGCTCTGGTCAGAATTGAAAAATCTGAAGTCACAGATGCCCTGTGACGATGGAGGGGGTGACCTGCAGGGAAACACCTAAATGTTTCCACCAAGCCTCATGGTTCCAGAAACTCATGTCTATGTTACTATAAAGTGGCTTTGACTTTTGCCTCCGTGAAAGTTCTTATAAAGAGTATGTCTCCTTGGCAAAATGCAGCAGGACACTGATTCTTAAAGACAAAAAAGTCTGAGAAATATAAATGTCACATTTTCAGCCCACCAAAAGAAAGGAAGACCACAAAGAAACAGAGTTGCCAAGAAGAAAAAAAGGTCGGTTCCCTCGTCTGGCTACTCAGCAACTAACCTACACTATATTCTAACCCTACACTAATTTCTTCTCCTCCATTGTTTTGCATCCTGCAATTTCACTTATTTGCCGTGAACTGCAGTCAAAAATATTTTTAGAGAGAAACAACATTCACATAACTTTGATTATGCTTATTATCATTGTTATAATTATTCTATATTGGATAATTAGTTATTGGTATTAATATCTTATATTACATAATTTATACTTAAATTTTACCATAAGTATGTACATATAAGAAAAAAAACCATGGTATACAGAAGGCACTGTACGTGCTACACATATTTGATACCATGATTTCAGCTCCTGCTTCTGTCCCATATAAACTAAAAAGTTGGAATTATCGATGGTTTCCATCCCCCCCCAGGGGATCTTGGAACACACATAGCTCCTGCAGGTAAAGGAGGACTGTTGTACTGTCCCTGCAAATGACAAATACCGAGAACAATGTGCTTTTCCTGACATAATGTAATTAGCTTTTATAAAATAAAAGTGTCTCACTTCTTCACAAAGGAAATCTGCAATCCCGTCCTCTGTGATGTTTAATTCTTCCAATTTAGTTAAAACCAGCATTTATAAAAATATAATTTAAAGTTAGTCTATAGATTAAATCAGCCTTAATTTTATTAAAACGGCAGGAAAAGAACATTCGCTACTACTTCCCTCCTTTCTGAAATTGAAAGTGAAGTCATAAAGCCATAATGGATATTTATATGTTCTGTTCTCTACCACATGTTCAGGATGTTCTCAAGCCTTCATCCATCAGTGCGGCTGGTCGTGCTTCTTACTTAATAAGCTGAATCAAATATTCATTCCTGGGTAAGTAGGGCTTGTTGTGGACCAGCCCATGCATTCTCGCTGTGTAGAAAAGAGGTGATCGGGTCTGAGGCTGCGATCCTCAGAAAGACCTGCTCACAAAGTAGGCCCTTGCCTTGGGTCTTGGGAACTTAGATTTGGGCAAGGCTTCCCCAAACCCCTCATAGCAGGGGCTCACTGTGCCTAAACTGTTTGTACAAACAATGTGGTTTATACTGAACTTCTCATTTCTTACTGAAATTCTGAAAACTTGGTTCCTGCCTACATAGTGCCCAGATGACACTCCCTCAACTAAAAACTCTGGTCACTGAGACTCTGTTGAGCTTCTCCGGTAGACAATATTTTACATGTGTTCTTACAACTTATTGGAAAAAGTAAGTGGGTCCTGTGTTTCTTTACTGGGATAAGATTCTTAGAAGCCTAGACCTTGTTTCCTCTGGGCTTCATTCCATGTGTCTTTGCCCTTTGCCAATTTTTCTTTGTATCCTTTTGCTGTTAAACACATACACACATCTGCAAATATAACTGTATGTCAAATCTTGTGTGTTCTCCTACTGAATTATTGAATCTGGGGGTTGTCTTGGGGACTCCAACATTAGTTGCTGTCATATATGTGGAAGGTCAAGTTGATTAAGGTTCATGTGTGCTATTGAAGTAGATTAAAACAAAGAATCAGAGATAAGATTCTTTCCATCATACAATGGAGGTATGATCCTGCATTGCTGGACGAAAGTAAAGGGCTTCTGGTGGTCTTTGCTAATCAATATAGAGAAAATAGCTTGTGCCAGATCAATAACTGCATATCAGGAACTAGAGCCTTAGCTGATTTATTCCAACAAAATCAACAATATCTACAGAAACAGCAACAAGTGAATGCAGAACCTAATTCTGTTTATGATAGCACTCTGTCATTCTTCAAAAAGTTATTTGTCTTCTCTACTGACCAAAAAGAATAACCACGTGTGTATCTTTCAACTATTTAAAGTTGGCACCACACTCTGTAATATTTCCAGAGATATCTATGTTTTCTTCATATTATAATACGCATAATCACAATGCTTTTAAGAATAAAGCCTGGTGAATTTTTAAGAACAAACATAACATACAACCAGTTGCCAAATCAAGAGAACAGCATAATTACCTAAGAAACACCACTTATGCTCCCTTTTAGTCTCTATCAACCCCAAAACAACCACTATCTTCATTCTAAAAAGTTTAGTTTTCCTATTTATATCATTTTAAAGGACCAAAGATGATGTATATAAAAGGAATAATATAGTATGTGCTTTTTTTTGTATTTGTTTCATTGGCTTAATATCAAATTTGTGCGATTCATCTATATTATACGGAGTTGTAGATCTTTCATTTCCATTAGTGTGTAGTATTCCACTGTTTAAATATATTATGTCTTATTTAGTCAGTCTTCTCTAAAATTGGTTTTTAGGGCTATTTATATGTGTGTGCAGGGAAAAGAGCACACATCAGAAGTGAACAGCCTAGTGATTATTCACACACTAAATCCAAGCACCCATGTCAGGGAAGAGAACATCACACATGTTCCCCACACAGACTTTCAGTCTCTGTTCCCTTCAAAGGTAAGTTTATTCCAAGGTGAGTAGTATTCCAATACTACTTATTCCAATAAGTAGTATTCCAAGTACCAGCTTATAAGTATTATTTGAAGGTAAGTAGTATTCCAATAAGTAGTATTCCAAGTACCAGCTTGAAGTACGTTTTTCAGTTTTTGTACTGTATGTAAGTGACAACATACAATCCATGATCATTTGTCTCTGACTTCTTTGCCTCAAATTATGTTTTGGAGACTCATTCATAACATTGGGTGTGACTACAGTAGATTGGAATACTACTCACCTTGGAATAAACTTACCTTTGAAGGGAACAGAGACTGAAAGTCTGTGTGGGGAACGTGTGTGATGTTCTCTTCCCTGACATGGGTGCTTGGATTTAGTGTGTGAATAATCACTAGGCTGTTCACTTCTGATGTGTGCTCTTTTCCCTGCACACACATATAAATATGACTGCAGATTGAACAGATTGTTCAATTCCATTGTTATAGTATTCTACAAGCAATACCACAAACAATAACATGGAAAATTGCCAGAGAAGTAGAACGATTAAAACAAAACTGTCCCTACTGAGCTGAATCAGGGATGGATCAGAAGCACGGTGAGACAGCCTACATCTGATTCCCCTCTTCTTCAGGCATGAGCCTCTTAGGGATTTGCTTGAGAGCTTCATAGAGCATTTATTTCTCCTCAGCCCTGAAGGACAACAGGAGATATTATCTGACCCTCAGACATTTTTATAATAGCTCTTTAGCCTCTTGTAAAATATATCTTCAAATTTTGGCAAAGTCTTAAGAAGCGGTGAAGTCTGTCTTTGAGATTGCCTCCCTTCTCCAGATATGTGTTTGTTTCTCCTCATTACAATACCATGAAAGATTTGTTTCTACATTTTAAAAACTCTTATTTCATGGTGTTTGCACCAAAATTGTCCATTAAGTAGTCAAAAACTGAAGAAAGAATCACAGACAATTTTGTGGCTGCGTTTGGTCCAATATAAGATAAACTTAATCTCTAACTCTTTCGACGGAGCTCCCTAAGTGCACACCACTCTGACAGATTGGTCATGGTGGTATTTTGGCTACCTGTGATTATTATAATCTTTATGTTAGTACCCAGCAATTTACTTCAGGCTTTAAATTGAGATACTTGAAACCAAAACCAGACTCTCTCTCACAAATCTTGAACACAGCTTCAAACTGTGTTTATCCCATGTTGGATGAAGGAGGCCTGACTAACTGTGAGCATGAAGACATTTAAATTAAGGTAGCATTATCACGTTCTCTACAGGTTGTCAACACAGTATTCAGCATTTAATATTAATCCCATCAGGCACAAAGGGCAAACAAAAGTGTTCAAATAAATAATTTAAAAGGCACAAAATAACACATATATATTTAAAAACCATATGAAAACTTGAAGTATTTCAGCACAAAGATGAAATCTGCAAAGAATCAAATGGACATAGTGTATCAGAAAAGTATAGGTGTTTAAGTTAAAAGATCCAAGAGATGACTTTACAGTGACTACATATAGCAGAAAACAGTATTAGAAAATTGGAAGACAGATCAACTTAAAATATAATTAACTGAAGCATAGGAGTAAGGATAATAAAAAATGTTATTAAAGAAGCCCCCTTGAAATTGTCAGCTCAAAAAAATAGGAGGAAAGGAATAAGACAAAAGAAATACCTGAAGAGATACTGACTGAGCATCTATTTGAAAAAAAATAAAATAAGTTACAGATTCAAGATGCTCATTGGAAAACCAATACCACCTCCCCTCCTCTACAACACACATCTAAGAAAAACTATGGAAAAACTGGTGTGAGTCAAAGGCTAATTGAAAGTCTGAAGAATAAGAGAAAAAATACATATTATCTACAAAGGAAAAAAGTAAGTATGATTGCTAACTTCTTTAAAAATTACATTAACCAAGAATCATTGGGATCACTTATTAAAAAGATTAAAAGATATGAAACTAGTCCAAATCATACACAAAAATCTTATTCATGATATTATGTATTTAAATATGAAAGACAAAAAATAAAGTATTCCTGGAAGTTAATAATGACATATCTTGAATTGGGCAAACACTTCTCATGTGGGATTTATTACTGGCAAACCACAGAATGAAAAAAACTACACATAATGATTATAACCCAAAAAGTACTTTACAGATTATAGAATGCCTACAAGGTACGGTAGAAAATAACAAATAATGAGTAAATGGACTAAACAGAAGAATATATCCAAATTGCCTTGCATATGACCATGTGCTTAATCTTATTAGTCAGGTGAAAAACACAAATTAAATACAAAATGTAATTCTATATACATCTTAGAATGGAAATAGAAATACCAAATTTATGCATAAATATAGATTATCTCATATTTCATACATCACTGGTGGAAATGTCATTTAGTTCATTCACCTTGGAAAACATTTTGGCAACATCTACTGAAACTACACACACACATGCACACAACACAAGTACACACATAAGTGTGTCTGTGTATATATGTATTATATATACATATATTTAACCTACATACACACCTAAAATTAACCTCCATTTACACCTCTTGCAGGACAGTTGTACTCCTGGTATACACCCAACAAAATCTTAGCAGAAATTCATCAAAAGGCACGCACAAGACAGGTAACAACAACAATATTAATGATAGCCACCAAAACGGGTAACAACCCAAACAAATATCCATCAAGATAAAGCAGTTAATAAATGGTATTATATTTATAAAACTGAATGTCACAAGTCAGTGACAAGCAAACATACTACTGCTACAAATATGTTTAATGCAAGAGGCTAGATATAAATAAGCAACATAATGTGTGATTCTTTTTATGTAAAGTTCAAAATAAGCAGATCTGATCTATGAAGAAAAAGGAATTTCATAAGAGGAAGTATCTTTGGGTAATAACAACTCAGAGGGAATAACAGAAAGACTTTGGTGGTAGTAACGTGTATTGTGATCAGAACGATAGTAACACAGATGTATTCACTTAGGAAAATGGCATGCAAGTCTGCACTATGTGTTAATGATATGTGTTCTTTCTGAAAGCACATTGCATTTCAAAATGATTTTCACTACAACATTTTATTTTCACAGACTAAGAAGAAAGCAAAAATATTTAAGAATATCAACTTGTTAAAGCTATACAGAACATAGTGGCCCCTCCAGCTCTCCAGGTTCTAAAAAAGTTCTCTCCCAACAGAAGGCTCTGAGACAAAATTGGCAAACTTTTCAGTAAGCAGCCAGGTAGTAAGTATTTTAGTCTTTGCAGGGCATGCAGTCTCTTGCAACTTAGACACTGTAGCATGACAATAGCCATAAACAATACGTAAATGAATAGATGTGCCCATGTTATAATAAAACTTTATTTACAAAATTGGCTTTGTTTATTTACATGGCTCAGAGAGTGGGCCATGATTTGCTGTACACTACTCTAAGTTAAAGTTAAGAGCCTGAAAAGAATTTGATGATTTTGCTGAAAGGAAAAGCAACAACCTTGAAGTTACTTTAGTACATTGTCAGCATTTGGGGGTAATACCAATATTTTCTTAAGTGTCTCCTATTTTTTTGTGAATATGAAATTGTGAATATCAAGTATTAATTTTTGTGAAGTGGAATGTGAAATGATAGACCTAAGATAAATAACCTAAATTATCTTTCCTTCCTACTTTCTGTTTTTGTTTTCTGGGTTTTGAGGGGTAACATTTTAAGGCCATGTGTGCTTTCAGCAAACGCCTGAAGATATTTACGTTTGGGAGCTGACCAAGGGTTCTTCCATATGTTAAGTCATCCTTTGCTTTTGATGAAGCTTGTGTTTTGCATTGGGATCCAGGTTATTGCATAAGAGAGATACTGAAGCTCCAGCAGAATCAAAGATTTAGTAAATTACTAATTGTTATGCCAGTGAAAACACTGTATATGAGTAAGTGCCAGGCTAACAAAAAATTTTAAAAGATGGAAAAGAACTTAAATGAATTCTGAAGGATAGATAAATATTTCTTCTTCTGACACCATAAACAAGGAAATCAATCAGGAATAAGCAAATAATTTGAGAGAATCATTGGGGCCAAAATAAATGTTTATTCTACTGATGTTTCATATCACTTGTCAGCATTTCGCATGGTTGAATGCTTAATGGAGCTCCCTAATACCCAAGCTAAATATTACAATATGCAATGTTATGTGATTTTCAAGCAGGAAAAAAAAATAGGTTAATTACCCTTTTTGTTGCATTTAGTTGCAATAAAATACTGTTTGTTTTCCCCTATGAAGTAATGAAGAGTTCATGCATAATTGTAGTCAGAAGAGGAAAAAGACAGATACAATAACCCATAAAACCATTATGAAAATAGGATAGGAGCCATATGGAAATAGCATGAGGGAAATTCACATAGAAATTCATATCAAAATTGTCATAACAAATTTCATTTTGTTGTTTCCACTAAGATTTCTTTTCTTATGTATTAGTCAATCAATTTTTAATTTCTTCCAGGCTATCTGTAAAATGATGCAGAACTTTTTAAATAAATGTACTGACTAGTCTCCTGGCCTTAAATGTACATGTCTTCTCATCAGGAAGAGGAAGTATTGATATAGTGCTTTAGTGAGAGTTGCTAACTTACCTGAAACTTCCATCAGGTGGTTTGCTTAGTGCTGACTTCCAGGTTCTGAAGGACAGAAGTAGCTAGAGGTGAGAGGTAATTGTTTCTTTTCACACACTTTATCCATTTATTTGCTTCTTTCTACAATCACTGGTTTAAAATGAAAACACAGTAGCTCCCCAGAGATATCAAGGCATTTGCCATTGAGGATATACAGATCCCAGAAAAAGTAGTTACTCCCCAAAAGATTTAGAAGTGATGGAAGCTGGCAAAAGATATTTTTATCATTTAGTTTAAAGCCTACGTTAGCAGATCGTACCCAGAGGCAGAGAGAACCTTGTTGGAGCATTGGAACAACTTGAGAGGCATCAAAGTCCAGAGGCATTTCTCTTACTAGCCTTTGTGTTAATCTCATTTACTCATCTTGTCTAATAAAATGTGTTATCTTATATACCCAACATCTGAGAATCATAATAGATTACAGTTATAATGAACATTAAATACTGCATAGTACAATTCTCCCAAAAACACTGAAAAGTTGCTCAGATGAATTTAATCTTGTACCTTATCAAGAGATATTTCTTAAAGTTAACTTTTCCAATTATGTACATGCACATTATACATTTTAATGAAAACTTTTTGTTAAGTTTAAATTAACTTTTCTACTTTCCCTTCACTGATAATAATAATTTATAAATATTAGCCACTTACCATGTGCCAGGCACTGTACCTAGCTAGGAATTTGCCTGAATTATTCACTTTAATCTTTCAATCACTTAATGAAGTGGTGGAAGCTGAAGGTTAAATTAAATGACTTACTCAAATTTCACACAACTGGAAAGTCATGACCAAGATTGGAACCCAGCTTTGTAAGACATGAGAGCCAGAGTATATTTACATGCTTCACATCTCCATAATCTTCATACAAAGTTATTAAGTATCTCAAATAAATCAATGTTTCTCCTTCAAGTTAATTATTCTTAGTTCTATTTTTCATTTCTTCCTAATCATTTGTCTGGTTTGCATGACATTCTTCTTTACATTTGTGGAAGATTTCAGATTGTATAAACCATACTGAATATAGTAATCGAGATAGATTCTGAGAAATTCAGCACAGACAAAGGCATGCCCTGCTTGCTGGCCCCTATTTCTAACCAAATTATGCAGCCGTCTCATTAGTTTAGAGTATTTAAGCCAAGTGTTTTAGCTATGATAACAATTTATGTAGCTGGGTGTGTGTTTTCTTAGGACCCAAAGTAAGACCTAACTTTTGGCCTAATTCAACTTCATATTACTATGTACACAAAATAATTTCCACCAAGTAAATATTTTAAGGTAACAGTCATAAAGTATGCATGTTACACTGTCTAGTCATCTGCAAATTTCATGACAAAACCCCTGGGAGCCTCATGCAATCATTGATAAAATTGTTTCATTCAAATTCCCAAGGAACTACATTATTTATCTGTTCTGAATGCATTTATGTGAAGGCAGGTGTTTTGACTGTCTTGTGAAGGTAGAAAAGTATATACAGTTTGCAAAGGTGGTGTTGCATGCATGTGAATAAGTCAAGTAAACAGCTGGAAATCTGAGCTGGAGTTCTAGAGGGAAACCCTTTGTAAAATATTGATTTAAGAATTCGTATATGGATGGCTCCTGTGGCTCAAAGGAGTAGGGCACTGGCCCCAAATACCAGCGGTGGTGGGTTTGAGCCCAGCCCTGGCCAAAAACTGCAAAAAAAAAAAAAAAAAAGGAATTTGTATATAGGTGACAGCCAAAGTTACAAGATAGTCCAGGGAATGGGGAAAATGTCAGTAAAATACTATAGAAGTATAGATAATCAAAATAAATAAGAGAGGATTAAAAAAAATTTGGAGATTCAAGGAAGGGGTGTATTAATCTTTTTAACCATGAGAAAATGCCACAAATATGACAAAAAAGAAAAATAGACAGGAATAAAGAACTAACAGGCCATCTATGGGCAAGCCACCAAACGTTCACTCAGGTCTCAACAAAAATCTCTGCGGTGCAATAGCATATGCTGCAGGTTAGTGTACAGAACACGTCATGGGCATTAAGGGTGATGCTTAGTTGCAAAGGTAAGAGCATGAAACAACCTGACTCAATAGCAAGGGATTTATACCATCAATGCCTGATACATAGAAAAAAGAGCTTGAAGATTGTATTAGGAATTATTTCCCGAAACAGGATTGGGTGTAAGAACTCTATACTTTGTATCATTTTAAGCCCAATACATTTTTCTATCTATTTGTTTTGTTTGTTTGTTTGTTTGTTTTATTGAGACAGAGTCTCACTTTGTGGCCCTCGGTACAGTGCTGTGGTATCATAGCTCACAGCAACTTCCAACTCTTGGGCTTAAGCGATTCTTTTGCCTCAGCCTCCCAAGTATCTGGGACTGCAGGTGTCTGCCACAATGCCTAGCTTTTTCTTTTGGTAGAGACGGAGGTCTCACTCTGGCTCAGGCTGGTTTCCAACTTCTGCGCTCAGGGCACTCCACCTGCCTCAGCCTCCCAGAGTGCTAGGATTACAGGCGTGAGCCACCACGCCCATCCCCAATACATTTTTCTTATATAGAAAAACCTGACCCCAAGCCTTTGGTGTATATATCCTAAACCTGAGCATTTCACGTCACATGGCCACTGTCAAGAAAATAATTCATGTTGAAAAAAAGAGCATTTTACTAAAGTTTTGAGAACAGAAGACACATTGCAAAGTGTGAAAGAACATGGGTGATGAGGGGCAGAATGAAGAGACAAGGGAAGGGATTCTCTGAGAAGAGAGGTTCCAAGGAAATAGAGAATGCGTGAGTGCATGAAGGAGAAAGCTTGATTGTCTTTTGCTCTTGTTTTTTAGGGGGCGGGGATAGGAATGGGGAGATGAACTTGACTATGTATTCAAGAGATACAGTTAGAATGGAAGAAAGTATTAAAGAAAGGAAATAATAGATGAAACAATATTCTAGAAACTAATAGAGGAAAGTTCCCATGAAAACTTCAAAGAAGTAGTTGTAAAAATGTTTTAGTTTTACAGATACCCCTGAAACTAATATTAACATGACATAATCCAAGGTCATAGTCAGGCCTTTTTAGCACAGAATCCAATATCTACTTGGCTCGTTCTAACCACTGCAAGGTTTCACATGTTAAAGAAATTTCATTAATTTACGTGAGGTGTAATCCCTAAAGGACTGAGGCCTTGTCCTCATT
>CAUYQV010079786.1:0-32141 GCA_963574575.1 Galagoides demidoff
GATTTCTTAACCCAGGGCTAGGGTCGAGGCAGCCTGATGAGGTGGCTGGAGGGAAATACCTATATTTCAAGGTAATAGAAACTTATTGTTTCTTGTGGTAGCTGTTTGCCTAAGGTGACTCAGTTAACAAGGCAACAGCTATGGCTGAGCAACTAGGAATGGAATGGGGGAGCTGCAGGGTGCGGCCCTGCGGGCTAGGGGGTTGTGCATTAAACAGCTAGGAATGGGGTTTGTGCAGTTGCAGTAAACAACAAAATGGAGCTAGTCTAGCCCTCACAACTTCCATTCTATTAGTCTTATTTTCCATCCATATTCTGTACTCTATTTCTGACATTTTATACATTTGTTTATGAATGGCATCTTCTGTTGTGTCTTCTTTGTCCTTCCTTGGGGGAGTTGACTTACTCTTATTCATCTTGCCAGAGTTTTTCCTCTGGTTATGCCCCATGATTATTTTTCACAGTTTGGCTAGAGAATCTGATAAGGTGAAATAGGATTGAGAGCTCTAAGAGTTGTAATTAACTGGCCCTTTACCAAAGAGCTGGGACTGGTGACTGGCATTTCCCCTATAGCTTTACAAAAGACTCTTTCATTTTTGCAGCCTGAGACTCTGGGGATTTGTTTGGTGTGATGGGGCTAGGTGGCTGTCTTGTACTCAGTCAGCCTCTATCCAATCGTAGTGAATCAGTGGCTTTGGGCTGATATCTCATCTGGGGAGAGATATAAGCAACTAAGACACCCCACTCTCCAGGGACAATAACTGGAGGAGAATCAGTCCCTCCCACTAAGGCACCATCAGGGCTCAACCTTGGGGAGTCCCCAGGTGGCTAGCCCAGGTCAAGAGTTCTAAACCAACTGTCCTGAGCAGCACTATCACTGGGAGAGTTCCAAAGGTCTCCAGAAACCAGAGAGCAGGTGTCCACTGGCAGCTCAGTTGTGACTCTCTTCAGTGCTCCATTGAGTCAGAAAGGCCTGCCTAGCAAAAGAGTTAGTACAGGGGGATTGGCACCTCCTTCCACACCTTGCACCTCCATCATGCTCAGTCACTGGTAACCCCATGGGGCTGTGGCTCAGTTGCTTCCAATGGGCAAATGTGCCAGGGATTTGTGCCTGCCAGAGTCAAAGGGGAGTCATTTCCCCCTTGGCCAGGCCACCACACTCTGCCACCAGCAGACAGGGGAAGCTGAAGCCTGACTCCTTTCAGTGCTCATTAGAAACTGGGGAGTATTCCACCTGAGTCTGTTCCAAGCCAGGGGTTAATGTTGCAGTGTGTATTTTTCTCCCTCAGAGACCTCACCTCTGCCCCAGTCATACTGTTCTGGTACCACTGCAGGGTGAGGTCAGGCTCCCTCCAGTGGTCCACAGAATTAGGGAAGTGTCTCTCCAAAATTTGACCCCAGCTGGAGCACGTGACTATTGCTGCTGCTATGCCACATGGGTCCTTGCTCCTTTGCCCACCACGCCACTTTTTTTTTCTTTTTGGCTGGGGCTGAGTTTGAACCCACCACCTCTGGTTTAAGGGCCAGTGCCCTACTCCTTTGAACCACAGGTGCCTCCCAGCACACCACACTTTTGCCATGATAGACCAGTCTTCCTCCTCCCTGCATCTCTCTCTACTTCTACTCAAGTTACAGTTTCAGCATAGCTGCACTGTGGCTGAGGCATTGATTAGCCCTAGCAAGGAACTTCCAGACAGTCTGGTCTCTGCAGGGGGTAGGCTTCCAGACCACCAGGTGAGGGACAGAGGGTGGACTGGGAGTTCAGAATGACAGGGGAAATATTTGTTCAACTTTTATGCCAGGCAAGAGAATGCCCAGGCTCACAACAGGATCTCTCTGGAGAAGGAATCCTGGCTTTCAGCAACAAGAGGGCTTCTGTTCTCTTTTTGATTGTAGAGAACACACAGCGAGCCAATCTCTTTGGGGATGGGACAGACTCTCATACTCTTTGGGATGAGTTTTATGCCTGAAATTTGCTTCCTTCGAGTTGCAGCTCACCTCAGCAGCGATGATGCGCACTTATCAATCTTCTGTCTCAGCTCACCTCCTGATCTTCAGCTTTATTGGGTTCATTGTGGCCATTATCTCTTCCTCTGGATGGGAGCTTCCATTGAAAGCTGACTCCAGTTGACCTTCTTACTTCATGCTCATATTGGTTTCTTAAGTGATTTGTAGAGTGGTTAGCATATAATTGGGCTTAGTAAATAAAATAATTATAATTCTAAACAGAAGTTTTAATATTCCTCCTAAGTAGTTACTGAATTTCTAATTGTCTGCTAAACACCTCTATCTGTCATCTTTTTGTTGGTATTTCAAATTCTACATATCCGAAGAAAAGCTCATAAAAATAGATTCTCTTTTATGTTTCCTTAGTCTCAAAATCTTCCCAAGTTGAAGGCTCACAATTGAAGAATACTTGAATTCACCATCTTTAAACTTTTTGTGTTCATCAACTTCTGTTTATTCTACTCTTCTTTTGGTGTCTGTTCCATTCCATTCCCATGGCTGGCTACCACAATAGTTCTCTTTTTTACTACCCTGATAGTCTTCTATTTGTTTTCCTTGTCTCCAGCTTGTGACTTATCTAATTTCTCCAATGAAAACTAATCAGTAAATTTTTATAATGAACAGCTCTGATCATATCACCTTTTGACTTTTTATTATTGTAAGTGAAATAATGTTTTTTAGTTGGTCATTTATGCCCTTTTTTGTTCTCATCCTTGTTAGTTAATAAGTGAGGCTGTGTTTTGACAGCCCGCAGACAAATTGGGGTTTGAGTACTAGACTAGATTGGCTAGCAGCTCTGCCTTAATGGAAAATAAAGCAGAGATGTAAATGGGGATTTCCAGGATGCCTTTCATGTGATACTTCTTTTACCTGGCAGGTAGCCTAATTTTTAGCTGTCTAGCCCACTGACCAAGGGGATCCCTCACATGGGAAACTTGTTTATACTAAAAGACATTCTTGTAGCTCTTGTTTCATCTGTATTTAGTTTATGTCTACCTAACTGTTGATCTGACACTGGAAACCTGATCTTCTGTCCTTTTGTCCCCCACCCATCCATCCTGCCCCTATATCCTGGGTAAAAATTGGCCTAGAACAGCCCCTAGTTCAGGGTTTTCCAACCTACATCCTGTATACTACATGCTGATCTTATGAGCACTTTTGTTGCTTATCTATGGTGTCTAATATCACAAAAAGTGTGCATGGACTTTTTAATATTTTTTTGCTAATCCGCTTTTGTTAGCATTTGAGTATTTAATGTGGAGTCCAAGACAATTGTTATCCTTGCAATGTACAGGGAGCAAAAAAAAAAAAAAATGTTGAATATACCTGCTCTAATTCTTCAGATGGAAGGTACAAATTCAGTGCACCATCAAAGAAGAAACGAGTTCAAAGATTTTTACAGATTCAGAGCAAGCACAATATAATGAGTTGGGAGAGAATACCTCTATCACTGGGTCAGATGAGGCAGGAATAAAAAGTCATGCAGATACATACATATAATATTTCTGTTGCTTTTGTATCCACTTTGAATTCCACACACATATATATGGGGGGAGAGACAGAGAGTGACAGGGAGCACAAATACAACACACATGGCCAACAAGTAGTATATATAAGGGAATGGAGTATAGATCACTTTAAATTCATGAGCAAATGCTTGAACTCTTCCTTTGAAAGAAGACATAGTGAGAAGAAAGCTGGGAGTCTAATAACAGGAAAAGATATCTTTAAGTTCTTACTTCTGTCCAGTATTTTGAGCCATCTGTGTGTGGTGTAAACCTGAAAATTATATCAAGGGTGACTGAGCCCTACTGCTGGTATAATAAATTAAATATGAATTCAAAGTGGATGTCAAAGCAACAGAAAAGTTGTAAGAATTCACTACACTCATCTATAGGCCCTCATAACAAGTGTGCCTATCAGGCTTCTCTCTGTCCGTATTTCTGTCTCCGTCTCTTTCACTATATATCTATATCAGTATATGTTTATATACTATGTCAATATTTGTATTTATGTACAATTTATTCATGTACAATTTCTTCACTAAACATTAAAATGAGGACTATTCACAGAATTTCTTTTTGTAGTAGGTCCTTGGTCTCAAGGATTTGAAGAATGAACCCATGGACCACAGATCAGTGGTAAGATATGATTTATTAAATAGAAAGGAATGCATAAGGAATAAAGGCACCAGAGCTTCTGACAAAGAGAAAGACCGAAGTAGGAAGTCTCTGCATGGGTCTTTTGTTTAGATGTACAAGGGTCTTGAGAATTACATTTCTCTGGGACATTGTAGGGAAAGCTCCTTTTCAATGTTAATGAGTATATTAACAAATGAATGAATGCAGTTTTCTAGCTCTGGGGCAAAAAATACCCAACAAAACAAACAAAAATAAACACCAAAGAACAACCAACCAACCAACCAAATAAATAAACAAACAAAAAATAGCAAAGAGTTCCCTTCAGAAGAGGCCTGGCTAATTATGTGAAATTGCCCAGGCCTAGAAGACAGGGTCTCTGTCCAGCCCTGAAAGGGAGAGGGAAACCTGTATCAGTACTATATCATATGTCTGTATAGTCCCAGAGCCCAACATGGTTCTTCACACATAATAGGTGCCTAAAAATACAAAATTGAAAGATGAAAAAATGAATGGGTCATCTATTATAACTTCTGCCTGGATGAATAATTTATAAAGGATAGGCATTAGGAAAAACTGCAAATTGTAAGAGATATGCTTTTGACAACTTCCATTCTCGTTTTTCAGTGCCATACTTTTATGGGCCTTTGACCCTAGCCTCTCAGGTTTCTCATTCTCAGCCACATATGCCATTCCTGGGGATTATTTACAATTTGGGACAATTGGCCCATATATGGGCTCTGAACGTAGCTGTGAACCACATTAAACTACATTTAAATTTGTGTTTATATATATGATCATGACCAAAATGGTTAAAAGTTTCTGCTCTGGATTTATATTTTCTCTATTACCATGTTTTTCAACCATTTTCTTCTCATGGCACACTTGAACCTATAAACATTTGTGGCCACCTAAATTATGTTGATCAAAAAAAAAAGTTAAAAAAAGGATATACTGACTAGGCGCAGTGGCTCACACTTGTAATCTGTGGAAGGCCGAGGCAGGTAGGTTGCTTGAGCTCAGAGGTTCAAGACCACCCCGAGCAAGAGAAAGATCCCCATATAAAAATAGCCAGGTGTTGTGGTGGGTGTCTGTAGTCCCAGCTACTCGGGAGGCTGAAGCAAGATAATTGCTTGAGCCCAGGAGTTTGAGGTTGCTGCAAGCTATGATGTCACGACACTCTACTGAAGGTGACAAAGTGAGACTCTGTCTCAAAAAAAGAAAGGGGGGTATTCTTAATGTGCTTTAAAACTTCTTTGGAAAATAATTTAATTAATGATCTTTAAAAACTTTAACAGCACACTAAAGATCCTCTCATGGCACACCAGTTGAAAATCACTGCTGTATTTTTAAAATTAACCTTAGCCTAAGGAATTTGGGAAGTCACTACCTTGCTTATCTTTGACAACTAACATCCATTATTATATTAATATAATATGCTATTCTTATTATATGAGAAGGGCATAATTTAAAAGAGTACATCTTTATTGGTGGTAATTTATAGTATCTGGTAGCGTGTTGCATATTGGTAGATCGGATTTAAAACCCACCACTATCTTACGCTAGTTACAATTTTTCATCTCTGAATGTTAGCTTCTCCAACTAAAACAATTGGGGACTATAATGCCAATATTTGAATTTTATGTGAACTAAAGTAGATAAACTACTTAGCAGAGCTTCAGAACTGATAAACATTAGTTGTCACTCAGACTAATTGGAAAAGTATTTGGGGGCTGGCTCCACCAATTACTACCAGACCCCATGCCAAATAACTGGTCTGTACCTCAGATTTTCATCTATATAATGTGATGATTTAATAAGAAAATAGAAATATAAACCTTAAAATAGTGCCTTACATATAGCAAACACTCAAACACTCAACAAATGTTAACTATTGAGATCAGAGTTATAGAAGTTAAGGTTGGACTTTGCACATTTTGTCTGTGCTTGGTTTTGTATATAGAATCTTTATAATTTACCCTGGAGATCATAATACCGTATATTTCCATTAGTGTTTTACAAATGATGAATAATGTCACTTCTATCAGCATACACATTTCCCTTTTAGCATAAATAGCAAACATAATGTTTTATTTGTCTTTTTCTTTGGTACTTAGATCTGAAATCTTATCAGTTCTTATTCAATGTTGACTTCTATTTACTCTTGTTATTGTGAAAATAGACAGTTAAGAAGAAAGGACTGGAATAAATAGGAAAAGAGACGTGCTCAAAAGAGAATTTTTAAGCCCTGTTATAAGTCTAGGAAAGTCCTCTGAAATTCTTTAGTTCATTTAGCTACTTTTGTTAGACTGCTTTGCTAAATCTCAGAGAAACATATTTTGTTTTTCTCACCTTTTTGGAAGTTTCCATGAATATAGCAAGGGTTCCTTGCGGTGGTGGTTACCATTCTTGGGAGATTCCTTTTCCATTCTTCTGTATAATTCAAGGAACAGTACTTTCTGGGGTCCTCCACATATACTTCCTTTTGATATGCTACAGGAAGCTGTATTACCATGGTAATGATACACAATTCATTTTTTTAATTTTATAATGAACTAACTTTGAATTTAATTATAAAAATTTAAACTAATATTTCCTTCAAACATAATTCAGGATATATGAGTATATTTCTTTTTAAAAAAAATTTCAGGTTAATGTGTGGGTGAAAACAACCAGGTTACAATATTTGCATTTGTTGAGTCTTTCTGATGCCTCTTCTTCACCTACAAGGTCCTGTACTTCTAGCCTATGTTATGTCACTTACCTCCTACTTCATTTAGTAGAAGAGCCTCTCTGGTCATCCTTCTGTACCTTTAGTGCACTGAGTACTTCCCTTCCTCTAAGACCTTTATAAATGCTGCTTCCTGAACCTGTAATATTCTGGCCCTCTTTGTGTAGCTAACATCTTACCTTCCTTTTTGTTTCAATTTCAATGTAACTTTCTTAAGGAGGCCTTCCTTAATCCTTCATAATAGAGAAAAATTGCTAATTATGTGCTCACCTATATGGCTTTATTTTCCATCATAAACCTAACCAAATATTTGTTATTTTGTTCTCTGTGAAAATCATGGTCTAATGTATTTCACCTCCTTTGGACAGGAAGATAGAAACTCAATCATGGTACTATCCCAGGCAGCTACCACAGGGCCTGACACTGTGTAGATTTTTAATTAGTATTTGTTAAGTGAATGAATGAGGTATAATAAGAATTTAAATTTACTATACTGTATTTGAGTTTATTCGCAAAGTATCTGCTGTTTTCAAGGCACTATAATAAATTATAGTAAGGATGCTGCCTTAATGAGAGATTTTCTAACATCCTTTGTGCTCATGTAGAAAAATCTTAGTTTCACATTTACATGAGGTGGGCATATGTAAATAAGTAGAAGGGATAAATAATATATTTATGACAGAAGCATATTTATGAAAGTGTTTAAACATTTAAGACCTTTTGTTCCCATTCAGCTTAAGCCCAGTTCTCAAGTAATGCAGTTCATTTTCTCAGTATAGTAATTAAATTTGCAGCAACAAGAAGTATGCGGACAATTAACATTAAAAAAACAAAACAAAACAAACAACCAAATTCACAGAAAACACTTGCCTCATTACCACATTTTCTTTAAGCATGGCTATGAACTGCTTATTAAGATATTGAAGACCAGGCTGGGCCTGGTGGTTTATGCCTATAATCCTGGAACTCTGGGAGGCCAAGAAGGGTGGATTGTTTGACCTCAAGAGTTCAAGACCAGCCTGAGCAAGAGTGAGACTCCGTCTCTACCAAAAACAGTCAGGCATTGTGGTGGGCAACTGTCATCTCAGTTACTTAAGAGGCTGAGTCAAAAGGATCACTTGAGTGTGAGATAATTCTCACATTACTTGCACTCTTTTGAAAAACTAAGAATATAAGTAAAAATAGTTTGTGAGTATTGAGGTCTTGTCTGAAGCCTTACACCTTAGAAAACAGGCAGGCCAGAACCTACAGAACAGGATTAACAACCTGCTGTATGAAACTCTGACTGCACTGCTGTTCGCCCAAGCAGATAAGAGTTGATAGCCCTCTGTGCAGGGGAACAGATCTAAGGTGATGTGTGTATAAAACCACATCCTCCAGCGGATGGCGTCCAAACTCCTTGGAAACAAAGCTGTAAAACTTAATTCTTAGAGCTAAATTGAGTGCTTATAATATAGATTACCCCCTTGTTTCATCTGTTTATTTTTTGCCCTATAGAAATAAAGTTTGGAATGCATAGTTGCTTAAGAAATAATATGGTTGTTTTTAAGTCAGTTTTCCGGATGCAGTGTTTCCTTTTAAGGTTAGGACAGAATAAGGAATGTTAATTATAGACTATTGATTAATGTGGTGTACGTGATGTACTGACTATAAAAAGACCCTTTGGAATAAAGATGATTGCTACTTGCCATCCTATGAGCAGTATTCTGTTTCTTGCATTCATACAATTTTAGGCTCGGACTAACACTCGAGGCAAAGCTCTCTCCGTTTCCTTTCAGAACCTTCAACCAACACTTGAGGCCAAGAGTTTCAGGCTATGAGCTAGGACGCCAGGGTGCTCTACACAGGGTGACAAAGTTGTCTCAAAAAAAAAAAAAGATATTGAAAACCAGTACTGGCCTAAGTTGTTAGCACACAGTAGTGAAAAACAAGGGATAAAATATTAGAAATTAAAGTATAGAATTTGAAATCAGATTTGAGTTCAAACTACAGATCCTCTACTCATTTGTTGTGTGACTTGGGGAAATTTACTTGACTTCTCTGAACCTTAGTTTCTACATTTATACAATGAGTTTATTACTATTTGTCTTCCCTGCTCATTGTGAAAAGTGCAAGAAATTATATGAAAAATTAAACAGCCTATAATGTTATATTATGCAAATGAAGAATGTGATAGAAAAAATAAAACAGACACTAAACAAAAGGAGAAGATGAAAGAAAGATATTTTTGGTTAGGAACAAGGCTGCTTTGATGAGTGAAATAAGCACTTACTGAAATGGGAGGAGCCATATCAGGTTAAACTAAAGTGACAAAATAAATTGTAATAGACTGAATAATAGTAAGTTTCTAGAAACCAGTGTTGTGATCTGACTTTCCTCCCTCTCCTAAATTTACATATTTAAATCTTAATCCTCAGTACCTTAGAATGTGTCTGTATTTGGAGAAAGGGCCTTTAAAGTGGTTAGGTTAAAATGGGATATGTTAGAGTGGGCCCTAATCCTATGCCTTGTCTCCTTATAAGAAAAGATTAGGATACAGACAACGTAGAAAGAAGGAGAGCTTTGTCAGGACACTGCAAAAAAGTAGCCATCTCCAAGCCAAAAAGAGAGACCTCAGAATTGAAACCATCTCTGGTGACAACATCTTAATCTTGGACTTTCAGCCAGCAGAACTCTGAGGAAATAAATTTATTTTGTTTATCAAAAGGGACACAAGAAAGGGGCTTCAAGTGGGATGGGAAGAAAACCTGGCCTGTTGAACCAGTAAGTCTGGAGGGCCCATAAGAATATGGGTATGAAGTAACCTAGGTAACCAATGACCAATAGAAAAGGGCAATACTGGCCAGAGGCCGAGAGAGGCCAATGAAAGACTTGCAGCCAGTTGCAAAGGAGAAAGTATATCCCTGTTGGACTTTGTGTCTCTGTTTCTCTCACCTCTTCGCCTTTATGCAAGATACTGACTACCAACTCTCTTTGGAAGTGCTCTGCACTTTCTCTTTATTCTTCCTAAATAAAATCTCTCTTCGTTACCCTGAAATTTGTGTAGGTTACTTTAATTCCTATCCACACAGCCTGTGCTGCTCCAGTTTTCTTTTTAGTTTCAACTCACTTTTGCTTTTGATTACCTCTGTGCCTTGGTTGAACTTTCTGGCTCAGTCAGTAATCAAACAAGGTCAACTGGGTTCCAGGAACCTGGACCCCTGACCCCCAACAGTTTAAGCACACATTTCTGTGGAGGGTATTCTGGCAGGCCAAGAAAATTAATATAACTACAAAACAGCTTGATTTTTAAAAGGAATCTAGGAAAGAGCACATGTGAAAATATCTATTATAGTGCTTAGTTTGGAGGAAAAGCTCTATATGTACCAGTTGAGTCTGTTGACAAACAATTCTAAAGAAAAGCTCAGTGGCTGGGCATCAGAAGAGTGGTAACTCTTCTTCCCTGTTGTGTTGCTAAGTAACCTTAGGCCCTTCATTTTCCTGGGCCACAAAACTTTTTCACCTATAGATAGAAGAGTTCAGAGTAAATGAATTTTACTTTTCCATAGAGTTGAAGATTTTAATAGTTGGAAAAGCCTAATGTATTAAATGTGCTATCAGCAGAGATGGAACTTGAATTCTGATCTTAAGATTCAACAAAGCAGTGTTTCTTTTTTTTCTGTAAATTTTCTGCAACCAATGAAGCATATTTTTAAGACTCATGGGTCAGAGGGTGACATTGCTGGGAATTTTCTAATTAAAAATGTTCATAGCAGGGCGGGGCCTGTGGCTCAAAGGAGTAGGGCGCAGGCCCCATTTTCCGGAGGTGGTGGGTTCAAACCTGGCCTCAGCCAAAAAACTGAAAAAAAAAATGTTCATAGCAGAAAGTCTCCATTGTGCTTCCATAGAACTCTTCTGATTTAATAAATACAGTGTTGACATATTTGTTGACCATACTGCATTAAAGATTGCTTTAAAGAGGGCTATGTTAAATCAACATGCAAAAGAACAAGACACAAGTGAATCTGCTTTCTGATTAATAAACTTATCTTCTGTAATCATATATTCTAAAAGAAAGGGTGAAAAGGGCCACTGCTTTGCCCTACTTCTGGTTTGTTCAGAAGCAGATGTTTATATTTTGAATTGAGGTTTTCTTGGTGATAAGGTCTCAAGAACCAACCTATGCATTGCTGCAAGATCAATTGGTGGCCATGTGAGTTTATGCAAGGAAATGTAATATTTATTCATTCTTCATTTTCATCATAGAAAATAGGGCTAATATTTTATTTGACATTATTTAGACAGTTATAGTTGTTAATTTGCTTTTGAAACTAATAAAAGGTTAATGCTACACATACAATATTGAAATTTGCCAACTTCATTGTCAACTGGAAATATGGAATAATCTTCTGTGCTTTGTAATTTTTACTCTGCATTGTACAGGACTGATTAAATCTGAACTGGGTTTCTTCAGAATGGCACAAGCAATTGTAATTCTTGTTTAGACTATATATGTTATTTTTTAACAAATTATACAAATAATTTCTAACACTTATGTAGAACTGGTTGTCATCCAGTTACCTGTGTTAACTCATTAAATATTCACAAGAAATCATTTAATTCTCACAACAAACTCATGAAATAAAAGCTATTATTAATCTTATTTTTCAGGTGAGAAAACTGAAGCATATAGAGCAGTGGTTCTCAACTTTCGTAATGCCACGACCTTTTAATAGAGCTCCTCATGTTGTGGTGACCCCAAACCATAAAATTATTTTTGTTGCTACTTCATAACTGTAATTTTGCTACTGTTTTGAATCATAATGTAAATATCTGGTATGTATTTAGGTGACCCCTGTGAAAGGGTCATTCGACCCCCAAACCTGTAGTGACCCACAGGTTGAGAACTGCTAATATAAAGGTATGTGACTAGCTCAAAATTACAAAGCTTTTGAGTGATAGAATTGCGATTTAAATCTGGGCAGTATGATTCTAAGTACTTTGTGAACTATCTCCTAAAGGCAACACCCTTAAGTTACCAATCTCCTATGGCAGTAGCTCAGCCTTTGATCTACCTCTTTGATTTTACTTCCTCAAAGCTTTATAATCCTCAGGCAGAAATGTATTCAGATTTGTCTTTGAAGAATAAGGTGTGAGATAGGAAAGAGCAGTTCTTACTAATAACTTAAAAATAGTCCTTCAAAATGGATATTAGGACAGATAAATATGAATTGCTAGTACTTCCAATTGCCCTCATTTTGAACTGGTCTGCTGTTTGCCAGTTCTTCCAATCAACTTCATTTCTAGCTGGGCTGCTGCAAAGCACAAATTAAGATCTGAACTCACATACTATGTAAGAAAAAACAGGAAAGTTTAGATGATCTTCATTTTAACTGACAGTGTGGCTATCTTACTACATTTTTGCTCCAGTTAAAAATAACTTTAACACAAAAATTCAAAATTGAGAAAGTCATATTAGAAAATTTAGATTGCTGGTTTCATTAGACATAAGTCCCTTTCTTTCAAAATTCAAGGTTTATGAAATGTTTCAATTTCTTTTTGTCAAAATTTTTTCTTTCTTTCTTTCTTTTTTCTTTTAGACAGAGTCTCACTATGTCACCCTTGGTAGAGTACTGGGGCATCACAGCTCACAGCAACCTCAAACTCTTGGGCTTAAGTGATTCCTTGCCTCAGCCTCCCGAATAGCTGGGACTACAGGTGCCCACCACAACACCCAGTTATTTTTTGGTTGCAGTTGTCATTGTTGTTTAGCAGGCCTGGGCCAGGCTCAAATCTGCTAGCTATGGTGTACGTGGCCAGCGCCCTACTCACTGAGCTACGGGCGCTGAGTGTCTCAAAAATATTTCTATTAGCTGAATGCTCTGAAAATGTGCATTTAATATTTTGTAAAGAATATGTATACTTTTGTTAATTTTGTTACATACTTATTTTTTGTTTTAAATAATGTTTCAAAATGAAAAAATGTGGTAAATCTATAAAATATCTGAATAGTTCAAGAAAGTTAGATAATTCCTTATATATGCACACACATATCAAACAAAATTAAGTACCTAATTTCTTTTCCTTTAGACATTTAAGAAATCACCAAATTTTAGTAGAGAGTATTCTAGTCAATTAGATACTTGGTGCTTGCTCAGTCCTGTGGGATAAACACCTGGATTTCTGGAGAAATATAAATGAATAGCCAGCCTATTATTTAAGATTACTATCTAGATAGCTACTTAGACTCTATGGGTTATGCCATTGGTGCACTCATCTGGCTGGTAGATTTCTGGTTAAAAGCATCCTGTCTAGTCAGTCTTTCAATCCAATCTTATTCCCATTTTCTTGGGATCCCTAGTGTTTCTATGCTGTTATCAGAGCAGGTGTATATATTAATATTAGTCCAAACTTTCCATGACCACTCTAGACCTAGACATAAATTTGACCAAGGCAGAAAATGTAGCAACATATTTAGCTTGATATTTAAATTCTTGTTGCTCTAAATAAAATATGTGCTGTGATCTGGGTTACAGTGAAGTCTCAAATACTCTGGATCTCTAACATTCACTATCACCAATTACTAGCCTCTCAGATGGCTCAATATACAGTCATGCACTGTATAAGAATGTTTTGGTTAACAATAGACTGCATATATAATGGTGGTCACACAATTAGGAGCTACCCTCCACAGGTGAACCATCTTTTTATTTTTTATATCATAGTTTTGTTATACCTTCTCTATCTTTAGTTATGTTTGGATGTATTAATACTTAGCCATTTTTATTATTAGATCATAACTGTCTACATTACTTCATTTATGGGGTACAATGTGCTGACTCTATATACAATCTAGAATGTTCACATCAAACTGGTCAACATATTATTCACCTCACTTATTCAATTGTTGTGTTTAGACATTTATACTCCATATTTAGCCATTGTTTTATAGTTGCTTACAGTATTCACTACAGTAACAAGGTATACAGATTTTTAGCTTGGAAATAGGCATACCTATATACATATATAGGCAGTAGGCTATACCACTTCCGTTTATATAAATATACTCTATAACATTCACACAATGACAAAATTATCTAATGATGGATCATCAGAACGTATTTCTGTCATTAAACAGTGCATGACTGTATAAAGCTGGGATTCAATCTCAGTTTTCCTGCCTTGCGCTTAAGTTGTTTACTGGAATTTAAGCCTGTTCTAAATAATAATCCATTAATCTGTTACCTTAATATTCTATTAAAAAATTTCTCAACCCTGTCATGAGAAGTTAAATTTAATTGCCAATATCCTGAGCTTATGGATGGAGTCTTGTTTTGGTTTGAATCACCACCCAAAACTATAATGTTTGATATTTTAATATTTCCCCACAAATCACATTAATATTATATTTACTTAGACCACAATTGAAATTCTCTACCCATTGGACTGCTCAGCTAATCTTTCAGGGTAAGGCTATGCAACCAGGTTAATTTATCTTGCCCCCAAGCTAACTGAAATGGTATCACCAGAACAAACTATGTCTAAACCTACGTCTCTTACTACTATGAATTGAAGTCTTTTTGTTGTTCTGGTAAAGTATACATAACATATAGTTTTCTATTTTATCTCTTTTCACTTGCCCAATTCAGTGATGTTAACTACATTCATGATTGGTAACCTTTGCCACTATCCATCTTCAGAGATTTTTCATCATCTCAGATTGAAACTCTGTATTTATTAACCTCCCCATTCTCCCTTCTCCCAACACATTTTCTGTGTCTATAAATTTGATTATTCCTATGTAACTCATATAACTGGAGTCATGTAACATTTTTCCTGTGGTGCTAATTATAAGTTAGCATTTATGTCTTCAAAGTTCAGCTGTGCTTTAGCATGTATCATAATTTCATTCCTTTGAAGTCTGAGTAACAGCATTCCATTCTATGTATATACCACATTTTGTTTATTCACTTATTCATTTATAGAGTTTTGGATTGTTTCCACCTTTTCAATAAGACAAGTAATGATGCTGATGAATGTAGGTGTACACATATTTCTCCTATTACTAGTTCTTTTCTATTCTTTGGGGTTTAAAACCAAAAGCAGAATTGGTGGATCATATGGCAATTCTATGTTAAATTTTTTTGAGGGACAAGCATACTGTTTTCTACAGTAGTCACACTATTTTACATTCCCATCAACAATGCACAAAAGTTCATTTCTCCACATCCTCTATAATGCTTGATAGTTTAGTTGGTTTTTGTTGCTGTTGTTGGTAATAGAAATCCTAATGGATGTTAAGTTATATTTCCTTCTAGTTTTGATTTGCATTTCCCTAAGGATTAGTAAAGTTGAGTTTCTTTTCATGTGCTTATTGGCCATTTGTATATCCTTTTTGGAGAAATATCTATACAGGTATCCAAAAAATGGTGCTTTGGCTATTTTTGAATTAGGTTCTTGAGTTGTAGGAGTTCTTTACATATGCTAAATACTAATACTTGTTCAAATGTCTGATTTGAAAATGTTTTCACCCATGTGGTGGGCTGTTTTTTTACTCTGTTAATAGTGTCTTTTCTGAAAGGGAGTTTTTGATTATGATAAAGTCCAATTTATCCATTATTTCTTTTGTTGCCTGTGCTTTTAATATCATACTAAGAAATAATTGCCAAGTCCATTGTCCTGAAGTCTTTCCTCTTATATTTGCTTCTGAGAGTTTCATAATTTTAGGTCTTACATTTACTTTTTTTTTATTAAGTCATATACACATAGATCATGAATACATTTATGCATATGTGGGGTACAATGTGTTGGTTTTTTATACAATTTGACATGCTTACATCAAACTAATTAATACAGCTTTCATTTCATTTACTTGATTATTATGTTAAGACATTTATATTCTATACATGATAGATTTGACTTGTACCCTTGCAATATGCTCCACAGATGTGGTCCCACCATTTACCCTCCCTCTATGGAACCTTCTCCCTCACCTCCTTCCCACTCCATTTCTCTCCTTCATCCTGTGCTATAGCTGTGTTCTATCTTTCATAAGAAAGTGTGAGTAAATATAAGTTGGTTTCATAGAAGTAGTGAGTACATTGGATGTTTTTTCCACCATTCTTGAGACAGTTTACTCTGGAGAATATGTTCCAGGTCTTATGGTTTAGATATTGCATTGAAGAAATAAATCCCACTTGGTCATGTTTATAATCCTATTTATATGCTGTTGAATTCACTTTGTTAGTATTTTATTGAGGATTTTTACAGTAAAATTCATTAGGAATATTGGTCAGTAGTTTTTTGGAGTGTCTTTGTCTTACTTTAGATTCAGGGTAATGGTGGCCTCATCAATCATTTTAGTCAATCTTTAGTTCTTTTGAACTATAGAAACACGGAGAGTGAGGGCTTAAAGCTTTCAAGTTCACCATTTTGCTGAACTGATATGGGAGTCTTAAGATCTTGTATGTATACTCAACCTTGTTTTCACACCCCACAGAACTTATTCATTTGTACAAGGGGCCTTAAGGTGTTATGCTGTGTAGCTAAAACAGAGAATTTAAATGTTAGGAAGATTTATACCTATGAAATGTAAATTACATTTCAATCCAATACATACTCATAACAATAGCTAAAATAAAACTCTGAAAATTATCAAGAGTTGGAAAGTAATAATTCACATGTACTATCAGTGGAAACATAAATTGTTATAAGCACTTTTGCTAGTATATAATACATTTGAACATATACATAGCTAAGACCTAGCATTTACCTAATGCAAATTCACAGCTATGTTTCTCAAAAGAAATGATGTCTGACAATTATGTCTGCAAGCTCATCCTAGAAAAAATGCCACATATCTCATTGCTTAATATCACTATCGTTACCTCAAGCACTGCTCTTGAGAAGCCAAGCACTGATGACAGTGTATAGTCCATGCTTCAAAGGAATTTTGGAACTTTTTTTCTGGAATGTCCATCAAAACAGTCATCATATTAATTTTGATGTCCTGAATGTCATCAAAATGTCTTCCTTTTAATATTTTCTTTGTCTTCAGGTAAAGGAAAAATCATCAGGGGCCACATCAGGTGAGTAGGGAGGGTGTTCCAATACATTCATTTGTTTACTGACTAAAAGCTCCCTCATACACAGTGCCATGTCAGCTGGTGCACTGTCATGATGTAAGAGCCATGAGTTTTTGGCCAAGATTTTCAGGTAATATTTTCTTAACTATATCTCTGTGAATGTTTACTTGGTCTGCTGTGTTTTTCATAGTCAGTTGATGATTTTAATACAGCATCCAGCAAATTTTTGCAATGTTTTGCCAGTTCTCCTTTATCAGTGATACTTTATCTCCCTTTAGAAAAATGTTTAATCCATTTGAACATTGCTGTTTTCTTCATGGTATTGTCCCAATAAACTTTGAATGTTTTCCTTTCAAAGGAAAGGAAACATGTCCCTGATTTCACTTCCACTCTTGACAAGTTTAATAAGAAATTTATGAATATTTATTTGTTACTGTAGTTCAAACTCCTATATTCTTGTGATGGCACATAAAAACATGTACCAACAATAATGAATACCATTCAGGAAGACCCTGCCACATGGCAACATGAACACAACTGTGAAACACTGGTACACAAAGGTCATGAAATCTTGTGAGTTATTTACATAGTGCTGCCAAAGTAAGTGCACTGTGGAAAGTTAGTGAACTTAATTGTAGATATCATATGTACTAGAACACTCAAAGCAGCTCTATTTGGAATAGATAAATACTGAAATTACCTTAATACTCACTAAATGTAGACTAGATCAATATATTATAGTAGAATAGGAAAAGATATTTGCATATTATGAATTAGACAAAAGCTTGACAACTAGGATCTATAGAGATCTCAAATTACTCAACATAAAAAAGTGAACAATCCTTTATATCAATGGGCAAGAAAGATGAATAGAACTTTCTTTAAAGAAGATAGACAGATGGTTAACAAACATATGAAAAAATGCTCATCATCCTTAATTATCAGAGAAATTCAAATCAAAACTGCCCTAAGATATCACCTAACCCTAGTAGTGATAGCCCACCACATCACAAAATCTCAAAGCCACAGATGTGGAGAGAAGAGAACTCTTTTACACTCCTGGTGGGACTGCAAACTAATACAACCCTTTTAGAAGGAACTATGGAGAACTCTCAAAGAATTCAAATTAGACCTCCCATTTGATCCCACAATCTCATGACTACACATCTACCCAGAAGGAAAAAAAAAAACAAAAAACATTTTATCATAAGGACATTTGCACTGGACTCTTTATTGCAGCTCAATTTACAATTGCCAAACTGTGGAAACTGCCTAAATGCCCAACAGTCCAGGAATGGATTAAAAAGCTGTGGTATATGTATAACATGGAATACTATGCAGACACTATAAAAGAAGGAGACTTAACATCTTTTGTATTAACCTGGATTGAGGTGAAACACCTTATTCTTAGTAAAGCATCATTACAAGAATGGAGAGGCAAGAATCCAATAGACTCAATTCTGATATAAGGACAATTGCAAACAAAGTACATAGTTGGGGTGGGTGAAGGGGGGAACAAAGAGAGAGAACAAGGGAGGAGGGTGAAGGTCATGGTGTGTGACACACCTCTTGGAGGTAGGACACAATTATAAGAAGGACTTACTTAACAAATGCAATCAATATAACCTGGTTCTCTGTACTCTTAATGAATCTTCAATAATAAAAAAGAAATAGATTGCAGTATACACATAATGAATATAGCAGTGGGTCTCAAACTATGGGTCACAACCCACAGGAACTGTATGGAAGGGTTGCAGCATTAGGAAGATTGAGAGCCACTGCTCTAGAACAACAAGAATAAATAATTAGAAATTATACTGAACAATATAGATGAATCTCAGAACCATGAAAGAAGCCATACAGAAAAGCATAGGTCCTATGTGGTTTTATTTATACTGAGTGCAAGAACTAGTAAAAGTAACTTCTCTTTTAGAATTAATGTAATAGTTATGCTAGGGAAGGAAGTGACTTGACAGAGTGTGAAAAGGGTTTTGGGTGGCTGATGATATTATATTTTAAAAATTGGATTTGTAAATGTAAAAAAAAATTAACCTGTATATATTTTTAATTTTAATTTTTCTATAAGTGCATTGTATTTCAATAAACAGGAATAAAGATTTAAGAAGGATAATTTAGAATTATTTAAATTTAAATACCAGATCTACCTCTTGACACTGGTCAAATATTTGAATTCCCCTAAAAGCCACAATATTCTTTTTTTTTGAGACAGAGCTTCAAGCTGTTCCCCTGGGTAGAGTGCCGTGGCAACACAACTCACAGCAACCTCCAACTCCTGGGCTCAAGCGTGTCTCCTGCCTCAGCCTCCCAAGTAGCTGGGACCACAGGCACCTGCCACAACACCCGGCTATTTTTTGGTTGCAGCCATCATCACTGTTGGCAGGCCCGGGCTGGATTTGAACCCTCCACCTTAGATGTATGTGGCTGGCACCTTAACCACTTAAGCCACAGGCACCGAGCCGAGCCACAATATTCTTATTTGTATGATGACATGGGTGGTGTTGGTGGTAATAATGATAAAAAGAAGAAGAAACATTTACATGACATTTATTTTTCACTATGTCTAATCATTTTGTTTCAATTTCATTCTCAAAATAACCTTATTAGGTAAGTAATGGTAATATTACTATTTACATGTAACAGATGAGGAATCCTAGACACACAAATGTTAAATAACTAGCACAAAGTCTTTCAGATCCAGAATTCACACCTAGGCAATGTTTCTCAAGAGTCCATACTCTTACTATCTTCAACTGTAAGGAAGGCTAGTTTTTAAAAAAAGGTATATTTAAAAGAATTAGAAAACTATAACTACAAAAACATGTTAAAACATGTGAAACTCCTATTAATGATAAAAAATGGCTTTTAGCTCTTCTTCCCATGCCAATTTATCACTGTTATATAATGAATTTATCCTGCTGGCAGCCAGTTCATCATTCCTTAGACTACAATCCTAGAATTCTCTGTCTTTCCAGTTATAGAGTGTTATTAAGGTTGTTTCAAACTTTGGGAAGCACAATGAAGAGGTTGCATGTTGCTTTCTATGGTAGTTACTTTCCACGATTACACAGTATATTTTAAAAAATCTATTCTACAATCTTATATAGTTACAAGAAAAGGACTTTGTAAATCTCTATTTTCACTGACCAGCAGAGGGCTTAGAACATATTAGTTGCTCAATAAAAGTTTATTGAATTAAACATTTAAATTAAAGACTATTCACTCTTTGGGGACAGAATTTTTAGAGTTATTTTGTGTGTGTTTTCTTAATTAAAGACTTTTTCTAATGCTATTGAGTCCCCCTCTCTCACAAATGATAGTTACTAGAATGCAGTGGGGTAGATTCTTTGGAATAGAATATTTTTCTAAGTTACTCTAAATCATACTATTTTGGCAGTAACTTATTTAGTCTATGAGCATGATATCGACTCAGCTAGTCACCAAAACTTTTCAATTCAGTGTACTGGAGTATCTTTTTCTGGGTACTCATCCCAAATTTTATCATGGAAACGAGTGGACAAATAAGATTTTTACATTAATTAATTTTACAGCTACAGTTTTAGAAGCATATATGTTCCATAAAGACAAAAAGCCTTACTTATAATGATAGCTTGTATGTGAAATTTGAGTGACATTGTTTCTTTTTTGTTTAATGCACTTTCCTGTTATCTGTTTGCCAACTGGATGTACATATCAGCAATTTAGAATTATGGCTCCAAATCTGGTCCTATTACTATACTGTGATATCCTTGGCAGGGTTATGCTACAGTGGAATCCATTGTACTTCTTGCCAGCAGAGATAAGCACAGAGCCCTGCTAGTTTTTGCAATTGCTAAATTTCCTTTGTGTAAGTTTTGGTAGGATGACTGGGAGCCATCAGTAGAGTGTTTTCTTAGCTACCATCAAGTTTTCCATCTGCCAGTATTTAACACTGCCTGGGTCTGAACTTGTGAGCTAAATAGCTCTCTCAAGTCTATGACTACATTTGTAGGAGAAAAAATATAAAATGATATACATTTAGTTAAATCAAGAAAGAAAATAAATAGAGGAAATAAAAGAGTCTCACTATAAGAAAGTAAGTAAGGTTGATATTAGAAATTATTTGCCTATCTCATCTGAGATTTAGTAGTATTTCAAAAATGACTTGAAGTGTGAAGGAAAATGTTTTTTCTGGCATTGGAATAAAGCCACTTGAGAAATTAGAGTGATTAACTTCTAAAAGTAAGACAACTACTATAGTTAACCCAGCTTAACACATGACCTGAAGGACTGAAGACATGCTTGCCATCTCTAATTATCAGTTATTGTGTGTGTTTTGGTTTTGGTCTGTTTGGTTAGTTGTTTTAATAGGATTGTAGTCCTTCACTAGGAAGAGATAAGAAGCATAGATGGAGAAAACAAAGTTAGTCTGGCAGCATTTGGTGAGGAGATTTTGCCTGTAGCTGTGGCTTTGGATGCACTGTGAGGCAGTAAGGTGTGGGTTGCTGTACACGAACTGGAGTTGTGGGATGAACGTCGAACACAATAGGAAAATCTTGGGGGCTACTGGTGGGAGGCATGGGCCCCAGCTACCAGTGGGAACTAGGGAGGTCAGGGACACAAGGAAGCTTACCTTCAAAAAACAGAAAGTGAATGCATCAGCAGACTTCACAAACCATGTTATGGAATTGGAAAAAGAATAACAATCTAACCCTAAACCCAGCAGAAGAAAAGAAATATCCAAACTCAAATCAGCTATTAAATAAATTGAAAACAAAAAACATTATACATAAAATTAACACAACAAGTAGGTGGTTTTTTAAAAAAATTAAATAAAAAATATAAAACTTAGGGGTGGCGACTGTGGCTCAAAAAGGTAGGGCACTGGCCCCGTATGCCAGAGGTGGTGGGTTTAAACCCTGCACCAGCCAAAAAAAAAAAAATCTATCTATCATCTATCTATCTATCTATCTATCTATCTATCTATCTATCTAACTTTGGCCAGACTACCTACAACAGAAAAGAAAAATCTCCAGTAACCTTGATCAGAAATGATAAAGGGGAAATAACAACAGATCCCAAAGAGATACAATAGATTATCTCTGAATACTACAAGATACTGTACGTCCAGAAATTTGATAATGTGGAGAAAATAGATCAATACTTGGAATCACCCCCTTTTGCCTAGACTTAATCAAGAACAACTAGATCTCCTGAACAGACCAATTTCACACACTGAAATCAAAGAAACAGTAAAAAAGTGGTTTCACACCAGAATTCTATCGAACCTTCAAGGAAGAGCTTATACCCATACTGCAGAAATTATTCTAAAAAATTGAGGAGAAAGTAATGTTCCCTCACACGTTTATGAAGCAAATGTCATCCTGATACCAAAACCAGGAAAAAATCCAACTAAAAAGGAGAGCTACAGACCGATTTCAATAATGAATATAGATGCAAAAATTCTCAACAATATCCTTACCAATAGATTACAGTTTCTCAACAAAAAAGTCATACATCATGATCAAGTAGGTTTCATCCCAGGGATGTAAGGCTGATTTAACATACACAAGTCCATAAACATAATCCACCATATCAACAGAAGCAAAAAGAAAGACCATATGATCCTCTCAATAGGTGCATAATAAGCATTTGTATTTTTTAATTTTATTAAGCCAAATACACATAGGTCATGAATACATTCATGCATATGTGAGGTACAATGTGCTGAATTTTTTGTATACAATCTGACATTGGTTATATCAAACCAATCATCATAGCTTTCACCTCATTTACTTGATTATTATGCCAAAACATCTATATTCTACATTTCACAGATTTGAATTGTACCCTTGTCATATGCTTCATAGGTGTGATCCTGCCTTTTACCCTCCCTCTGTCAAGCCTTCACCCACCCCTCCTTTCCCACTCCCTTTCTCTCCTTCATCCTGGGCTATAGTTGTGTTCTATTTTTCATAAGAAAGTCTGAGTAAATATAAATAGGTTTCATAGAAGTACTGAGTACATTGGATAATTTTTCCTCCACTCTTGAGACATTTTACTCAAGAGAATATGTTCCAGATCCCTCCATGTAAACAAAAAAGAGGTAAAGCCTTCATCTTTTTTAAGGCTGTAGAGTATTCCATGGTATACATGTACCATAATTTGTTAATCCATTCATGGGTCGACGGACACTTGGGCTTCTTCCATGACTTGGCTATTATGAATTGAGCTGCAATGAACAATCTGGTGCTAATATCTTTTTTGCAAAGTGATTCTTGGTCATCTGTATATACTCCTAGTAGAGAAATTGCAGGATCCAATGGCACATCAATTTTTAGATCCCTGAGTGTTCTCCAAACTTCTTTTCAAAAAGGACATACCCACCAGCAGTGCAGAAGTGTTCCCTTTTCTCCACATCCACGCCAACATCTGTAGTTTTGAGATTTTGTGATGTGGGCTACTCTTACTGGAATTAGATGGTACCTCAAAGTGGTTTTGATTTGCATTTCTCTGATGATTAAAGAAGACAGGCATTTTTTCATGTGTCTCTATACTATGTGCCTCTCTTCTTCAGAGAAGCTTCTGTTCAGGTCTCTTGACCATAGTGAAATGGGATCACTTGTTCTTTTCTTATTAAAAAGTTTGAGTTCTCTGTGGATTCTGGTTATCAGACCTTTGTCAGAAATCTAAACTGCAAATATACTCTCCCATTCTGAGGGTAGTCTGATTGCTTTGCATACTGTGTTCTTGGCAGTGCAACTTTTTAATTTAATCAGATGTATTTAATGTATTTTTGGTATTGCTTCAATTGCCCTGGGGGGGTCTTCCTCATAAAGTTTTCTCCCAGACAAATTTCTTCAAGTGTTTCTCCTTTACTCTTTCCAAGAATCTTTATGGTTTCATGTCTTAGATTTAAGTCTTTTATCCAGTGAGAGTCAATTTTTATTAGAGGTGAAAGGTGTGGGTCCAGTTTCAGTCTTCTACAAGTTGCCAGCCAATTCACCCAGCACCATTTGTTAAATAGGGAGTCTTTCCCCTAACATGAGTTTTTAATAGGCTTATCAAAGATCAAATGATGATAAGTGCCTGGGTTCATCTTTTGATTCTCAATTCTATTCCAAATATCTACCTCTCTATTTTTGTGCTAATACCATGCTGTTTTAGATCACTATAGACTTATAGTATAATCTGAAGTCTGGTAACACGATTCCACCTGATTTGTTTTTATTTTTGAGTAACGTCTTGGCTATTCAAGATTTTTTTCTGATTCCATATAAAATGAAGTACTAGGTTTTATAGATATTTAAAGTATGACAGAGGTGCTTTAATAGGAATTGGATTAAATCTATAAATTGTTCTGGGTAGTATGGGCATTTTAACAATGTTTATTCATCCCGCCATGAGCATGGTATGTTTTTCCATTTGTTGACATATTTGGCTATTTCTTTTCTCAAAGTTTCACAGTTCTCCTTATAGAGATCTTTCACATCCTTTGTTAGGTACACTCCCATATATTTCATTTTCTTTGGCACTACTGTAAAGGGAATAGAGTCCATAACTGTTTTTTCATCTTGACTATTGTTGGTATATATGAATGCTACTGATTTCTGAGTATTGATTTTGTAACCTGTGATTGTGCTGTATTCCTTGATCACTTCTAAGAGTTTTGTGGTTGAGTCCCTTGGGTTTTCCACATATACAATCATATCATCTGTGAAAAGTGAAAGTTTGATCTCCTCTGATCCTATATAGATACCCTTGATTGCCTTCTCTTGCCTAATTGCAATGGCTAAGACTTCTATTACAATGTTAAAAAGCAGTGGAGATAGTGGGAATCCTTTCCTTATTCCTGATCTGAGTGGAAATGATTTCAATTTTACTCCTTTCAATACAATATTGGCTGTGAGTTTGCTATAGATGGTGGCTATCAGTTTAAGAAATGTTCCTTCTATACCTATTTTCTTAAGTGTTCTGGTCATAAAAGTATGCTGGATATTATCAAAAGCTGTTTCTGCATCAATTAAGAGGATCATGTGGTTTTTGTTTTTTTAATTTATGTGATGTATTATATTTATAGATTTACATATATTGAACCAGCCTTGATAGTCTGGGATAAAACCCACTTGGTTATGTAGTGTATAATTTATTTGATGTGTTGCTGGATTCTGTTTGCTAGGATCTTATGGAATATTTTTGCATCAATATTAATTAGAGATATTGGCCTGTAATTTCCTTTTCTTGTTGGGTCTTTTCCTGGTTTGGAGATGAGGGTCATGTTTGCTTCATAGAATGTGTTGGGAAGTATTATTTCTTTTTCTATGTTTTGGAAAAGGTTCAGTAATGTGGGTACTAATACCTCTTTAAAAGTTTGGTAGAATTCTGATGTAAAACCATCTGGTCCCAGGCATTTCTTTTTGGGAAGATTTTGTATAGTTGATTCTCTTTCAAAACTAGATATAGGCCTATTCAACATTTCCACTTCTTCCTGGATAAGTTTAGGAAGATGGTATGATTCCAAATATTGGTCAATTTCCTTCAGATTTTTGTATTTCTGAGAATAGAGTTTTTTGTAATATTCATTAAGTATTTTTTTACTTTCTGTGGGGTCTGTGGTTATCTCATCTCTGTCATTTCTGATTGAAGAAATTAGAGATTTTACTCTTCTATTTCTGGTTAGGTTAGCAAAAGGTCTATCTATTTTATATACCTTTTCAAAAAAACAACTTTTTTAGTTATTGATCTGTTGTATAATCCTTTTGTTTTCAATTTCATTTAATTCTGCTCTAATTTTGGTTATTTCTTTTCTTCTGCTGGATTTGGAGTTGGAATGTTCTTTCTTTTCCAGCTGCTTGAGATGTCCCATTAAGTTGTTAAATTCCTCTCCTTCCATTCTCTAGAGAAAGGCTTGAAATGCTATAAATTTCCCTCTTAGGACTGCCTTTGCAGTATCCTAGAGATTCTGGTAGTTCATGTTCTCATTATTGTTTTG
Organism: Galagoides demidoff; assembly: GCA_963574575.1. Lineage (NCBI taxonomy): Eukaryota > Metazoa > Chordata > Mammalia > Primates > Galagidae > Galagoides > Galagoides demidoff. The sequence continues at coordinate 25,929 of CAUYQV010079786.1, forward strand.
CTCCAAAAATTTGGTAATTTCTTTATTAATCTTATCAATGACCCAGTTATTGTTTAGCATAAGATTATGTGGGTTTCATGTATTTGTGTGAGATTGCAGATTCCTATTGTTACTGAGTTCAACTTTTATTCCATGATGTTCCAAGAAGTTGCAAGGGATAATTTCTATTTCTTAAATTTGCTGAGGTTAGCCTTGTGGCCTAAGATGTGATCAATTTTGGTGGCTATTCCATGTACTGATGAGAAAAATGTGTATTCAATTTTATTAGGATGAAATTTTCTGTATATGTCTGTTAAATCCAATTGCTTGATGGTTAATTTTAAATCTAAAATTTCTTTGCTTAGTCTCTTATTGGAGGATCTATCCAACACAGTCAAAGGGGTGTTAAAATCTCCAGCTATTATAGTACTGGAGGTAATCAAGTTACTCATTTCAGTTAGAGTCTCTCTTATAAATTGAGGAGAATTCTGGTTGGGTGCACAAATATTAATAATTGAAATCTCATCATGTTGAGTGTTTTCCTTAACAAGTAAGAAGTGACCATCTTTATCTTTCCTCACTTTTGTTGGTTTAAAGCCTATTGTATATGCAATTAAAATTAACACACCTGCTTTTTTTCTGTTTGCAATTTGCCTGAATAATATATGATTATCCCTTCACCCTGAGTCTATATTTATCTTTTAAGGTAAGGTGATATTCTTTCATGCAGCAGATATCTGGCCTGAGTTTTTGTATCCATGTATCCAGTTGGCCAAACTGTGCATCTTTATAGGGCAGTTTAAGCCATTCACATTAATTGAGAGTAGTGATAACCCTGATATTATTTTGGGTGTTGAGTTTTTTGAAAATTCAGTGGACATTTTTAATCCTTTCACCACTGTGGAAGTTGGATTTTGATCAAAATTTTCTCGGTGAGTTTACTTGGGTGGTAAAGCATTGTGGTGGTCATTGTGGAAGATGGGCCTGAGAATATCCTGGAGGGCTGGTTTAGTTATTGCAAATTTCTTCAGCATGTGAATGTCATTAAAGTATTTAATTTCTCCGTCATAAATGAAACTCAGTTTAGCTGGATACAGGATCCTGGGTTGAAAATTGTTTTGTTTTAGAAGGTTGAAGGTAGATGACCATCCTCTTCTAGCTTGAAAGGTTTCAGCAGACAGATCTTCAGTCATTCAAATATTCTTCCCCTTGTAGGTTATGGTTTTCTTATGTCTGGCTGCTTGTACAATTTTCTCCTTCATGTTAACTTTGGCAAAGTTAATTATAATGTGCCTTGGTCTTATTCAAATTGAGTTGTCCTGGGGTTCTGAAACTGTCTGCTATCTGAATTTCAGAATCTCTTGGCATGTCTGGGAAATTCTCCTTCATTATCTCATGATACAGGGCCTCTTTGCCATTCAAAGCAACCTCATCAACTTTGGGAACTCCTATAAGATGAATATTAGTTTTCTTTGAGTTATCCCAGAGCTCTCTGAGGGAATGATCCATTTTTGCTCTCCACTTTTCTTCCTCTTTGAGTGTTTGGTAGGATTCAAAAGCTTTGTCTTCAATGTTGGAAATCCTTTCTTCTGCCTGATCCATTCTGTTACGGAGAGATTCTAGTGTATTTTTCATATGTTGGATGGCTGCAACTTCTTATCTCAGTGTGTCTAAATCTTTGGTGGTTTTGTCTTTAAATTCATTGAATTCTTGAGCCATTTTTGAATTATTCCTAGGATGTCTAATTCCAACTTTACTTCCATTCTGTTTATCTTATTTGCCATCCAAATTCTACATTTGATTTTTGACAGCTCAGTCATCTGTTTGTGAATGGGGTCCTCTCATTTGGCTGATTTGTCATTCCTTGGGAGAGTTGAACTGTTCTGATTATTCATGTTGCCAGAGTTTTTCCTCTGATTTCACCCCGTGACTGCTTTTCATTGTTTAGCTAGATGAGCAGGTAAGTTGAAATTGGATTGGAGGCTTCTGGGGTTGTGGTTGACAAGCCCTTCACCACAGAGATGGCACTGGTGACTAAAGATTTTCCTCTACAATTTTGCAAAGGGTCTGTATAGTACTACAGTCTGTGACTCTAAAGGTCTGCTTGATGTAGAGGGTGTAGGTGGCTCTATCTTGTAGTCAGCTTATCTCTGTCCAATCCTAGTGAATTGGTGACTCAGTGTTGCAGTGTCAGCTTTGAAGAAATTCAAGCAACTGAGACATCCCATCCCCCACAGGTAATACCTGGAAGAGGAAAATCAAACCTTCCCACAACAAAACCAGGATATCACCTCGGAGGAGCCTCGGTTGATTTGTCCAGTTCAAGAGTTCCAAACCAATTGTCTCAATCAGCATCCACTCTCTAGCTGGAGAGCTCAAAAAGTCTGCAGCAACTAGATAGTAGGAGTCTACTGGTAGCTTGGTGTGGCTCACTCTGATGCTCCAAGGAGTCAGAAAGGCACATCCAGTAGAAGGTTTGGAGCAAGGGGTCTGATGCCTCTTTCCCCACCTTGCTCACCCTTCACCACTGGACTCTGGTAACCCAAGTCTCTGGTAACCCCACCACCAGTCTCTGTTAACCCAGTCTCTGTGGTCCAGTTCTGTCCAATATGCCAATGTGCCAGGGCTTTGTGTCTGCCAGAGTAAATGTAAAGTCAATGCCTCCTCCTCTCAGTTACCACCCTTTGTCACCAGCCAGCAGGGGGAGCTGAAGCCTGCCTGCCTCAGGCAAACAATGGAAGCTGAAAAATGTTCTACCTGAGCTCAATCTAAACCTGAGGATATCCAGACAGCAAAAGAGTTCCTCCTTCAGCCACTGTGCCTTTGTTGCCACTGATCTGCAGTTCTGGTATCCCTATAGGGCGAAGTCTGGTTCCCTCTGGCAGACCACAGGATTGGGGATGTGACTCTTCAAATTAGACCCCAACAGGGTCGCTGTATTAATGCTGGTGTTGGGTGGGAGGTGTCTCCACTTGGGTTTGTGCACCTCAGCAGTTCCCGAGTCTCCACCCATAGCGCAGAGATCCAAGCCTCCTCCTGCTGCTGAGATACACTTTCCTATAGCCAGGCCAGTCACCTTTCCCTCTATGTCTTTCTGCATTTTTACTGGATTCACAGATACAGCAAAGCTGCACTGCCTCCAGCTATGCAATACCCAGTTCTAGCCAAGAAATGCAGACATTCTGTTCTCTGCAGGAGTTGGACTTCTAGACTGCCAGGCCAGGAGGGAAGGGTAGACTGGAAGTTGAAGGTGGCAGGGAAAATATTTGTTCAAACTTCCTGCCAGACAAGGGAATTCCTGGACTCATAGCAGGTGCTCTCTGGAGAAAGAGTCCCAGCTTCCAGCAATTCTCTCTGGTGGGGTGAGGAAAGGGTACCTCAGTTCATTGTTCAGTAGTAGAGATCCCACAGCAAGCAAGTAACTCTTTTGGGGGAGGGGATGAACACATATCTTATTTGGGATGATTTCTGTACCTGAAATTTGTTTCCTTGGAGTTGTAGCTTGCCTTGGCAGGGAAGATGTTCAATTATCTCTTCTCTCAGCTTGGCTCCCCTCCTTCAGCTTTGTTGGGTTCTTTCTTGTCATTATCACTCCCTCTGGACTGGAGCTTTTGTTGAAAGCTAACTCCATTCAGCCATCATCCCCTGTTCCCCCGTGTTCTTACTGAGTGTGAAAACTGGAGTTATGGAAAATAGCCAACCCAAGGATTTAGCAAAGTACAAAACACATTGAAACCAAACAATCAAATAAAAAGACAAAAAAAGCTACCAGACACATAAGCACACAGATACACAGACAATCAGAAACAAGTGAACAAACAGACAAAAAAATGACAGTAATCATAAAATAATTTAAAAAAACTCTAATAGTCTGATGTAAGCACTCTCAGCAACCATAAAAAGGGAAGAAAAGGAAGAGAGAGTAAAGAAAAACATAGTATTAATAAAAAAATTAACAGTAAATCCTACAAGAAAGGGATTAAAAGAGTGAAAAAAAGAAAAAAAGGCACCACCAACAAAAATATTATTCTTATATATATATAAAAACGTACAACTATACGTATGACCTAGAAATCAACTTCAGTAGGAATATATTTATGTTGCAATATACTTTCTGGACACCAGGTGGCGCCATGAGTGGTTCCCAGGCTTATACCTGAGTCTCAGTTTACACTGTTTTATTGATGTTTGCCTGGCTATCCGCTTGGTGCTTAGACTCCACCAAAATGTTGATGCCATGGATTTCAAAAGGTATTTTCACAGGCGGGATTCACGAATTCTCCCTACAACAGTTCCTGTGAAGTGTGGGAAGTCCTGGACCATCTTTGGGTGCAGGATGGCTGCCTGCAGGTAAGATTCAAATTGCAGCACCTGGGTTGTAGGAAAATGTGCCTATGGCAGTTGCCATTTTTGAAATTTCAAAATGTGTCTGCTTCCTGACTGACCACCTAGCCTTGACTGTCCTGTTCCAAACGGCACCCCTATCTGCCCTCCAAATTTGTTGCAGGAGTCCATGCTTCACCCGATTTTTCAGTCAACTCCTACTTTCCCCTCAAACTAGAAATTGTAATCTTCTGTGGCGGAGGGGCTGTTGCCGCTGGTGGCTCCGGCTTCAGTGCAGCAGCACAAATACTTTTCAGTCCGTCTCTGCAGCTTGGGGTTACACTTTGAGTCCAACAGTCTGCCAGTTTGATGCACACCCCAAACTGCCAGTCTATACCAATATTCCCTGCCAGGAATGATCTAGCCCACTCATTCACACCTGCTGTTCTCAGACACTTGAGCTAAACTTCTGTCCCATCCACCATTGTGCTATGCCTCTTACATCCTATCTAATTGTTGATTATACCCATCTCAGGAAAAAAAAAAAATCTTCGCTGGCAGATTCCACAAACTCTCCCTGCAAAAATTCCTATGAAGTTCAGGTTATTCTGTAGCAGTTTTGGGTGCAGGATGGCTGCCTGCAGGTGAAATTCAAATCACCACACCTGGCCCATGGGAGAAAGTGCCTGTGGCATTTGCCATTTCAGAATTTTCAAAATGTGTCTGTTTTCTAAGTGGGATCCTTTCCCCTTAATTTGCTCTCTGGCTGCCTAGGCCGCTGCCGTTCTGGTTTCCAAATTATGCTCAGGAGTCCACACTTCACCAAACTTTGCACAAAACACCTAGATTCCCCACGAACTGGGAATTTTAGTCCTCCGTGGGGGAGGGGTTTGTTGCTGCCACTTCTGGCCATTGGCTGCCAGCGCCACTTCAGCAGTGGCACCCACATTTCTCTGGCAGACTCCACAGCTCCAGTTATACTTCAAGTCCAGCAATCCACCACTTCACTGCACATCCTGAGTTGTCTGTCTACAGCAACATTCCACTCAGAGAAAGATCTCGCTCCTTCACTCTCACCTGATGCTGTGGGAAGAGTTGAGCTAAACATCCATCCCATCCACTATCGTGCCCCACCTGCCAGAATAAGCATTTGATGAAATTCAACATCCTTTTCTAATTAGAACTCTGACTAACATAATCATTGGCAGCACATTTCTTAGGATGATTAAAGCCATATATGACAAAACCACAGCTAATATTATACTGAAGAGTGTAAAACTAAAAGCTTTTCCACTCACAACTGGAACAAAACACGGTTGTCCACTATTACCACTACTATTCAACATGGTGCTGGAAGTTCTAGCCAATACAATCAGGCAAGAGATGGTAATAAAGGGCATCCAAATGAGGGAAGAGGTAGTTAAATTCTCCCTCTTTGCTGCTGATATAATCTTGTACATAAAGAACCCCAAAGACTCAACCACAAAACTCTTGCAAGTGATCAAAAAATACAGTAATATCTCAGGATATAAAATATGTACACAAATCAGCAGACTTTTTATTTGCAGTACCAGCCAATATGAAAAGCTAATCAAGGTCACAATTCCCTTCTCAGTAGCTACCAAGAGAATGAAATGCCTAGTAATATACCTAACAAAATAGCTAAAATATATCTATAAAGAAAAACATGAAACACTAAGAAAAGAAATAGCACAAGATATTAACAAGTGGAAAAACGTACCATGTTCATGGCTCAGAAGAATCAAAATTGTTTTTTTTTTTAATTTTATTGAATGGTAACTATGTACATTAATGCACTTCTGGGGTACAGTGTGGGGTTTTTGCATGCAATCCGAAATACTTCCATCAAACTGATCAACACAGCCTTCATGTCATTTTCTCAGTTATAGT
>CAUYQV010079787.1:0-12775 GCA_963574575.1 Galagoides demidoff
GGAAATCACTGAGGCATTTTAGTGGCAGGCTGAGAAACATGCATATAATTATCAAGTGAGGCAGAGACTCACTATCAGAGTCACATCTCACTGACCAGGGCTGAGGATGTTCCTCACTGCACCTGTCTGCTTTCTGACAGCTCTAGAGTTCCCTGGGAAAGGCTGCCGTGGCAGTCTTCCCCCTCAGGAGTGTCCTGCAGAGCCCTCTGGAGAACCATCTTGAGGGTCTGTCGCCCTCCCCGTCGCTGCTGCCTGACGTAGCCAACCAAGAAGTAAATGAAAGGGTTGGCACTGCTGTTGACACAGGACAGCATTATGGAAACTATAACAAAATAACAGGGGAGGACTAACTTTACTTTAATAAACCAGAATAATAGGAACCAGTAAATACCCCAAGGCAGGCCACAGACAAGGAAGACCAGCACTGTGAGCAGGATGGTCAGGTACAGCCTGGTCATCCTCATTCCCCGGGATCCACATAGGAATCTGGTGAGCAGGGCCAGGCTGGAGCCACAGAGAATCACAAATAAAACCATGATACATGCACTTAGGATGAATTCAAGTATCAGACACAAATTAAGGTCACCATTCTCATCTTGAAAGTAACAGATAACAAACTGTAGGGTGGATAAGAGCAGAGCCAGAGCCCAGAGCAGGGCACACACAACAGCTGAGGTGTGTCTGGGTCGGTGGCACCGGTACCAGATGGGCCACAGGGCAGACAAGCAGCGCTCGGTGCTAATGGCACTGAGCATGCTCAGACCTGCAAAGTACGAAAAGATGCCTACAGGGACTAATATGATGGGAATAGCAAAGAATACGTGGCAGAGTTTCATCAAGGTTATGACAGTGCAGTAGCAAAGGTAGAGAAAGTCGGCCACCGCCAGGTTGAGGATGTAGACTGAGAAGGTGTTCTTGTGCATGCGGAAGCCCAGGAGCCAGAGCACAGCCGCGTTTCCTGGCAGCCCGACCAGGGCCACGATGAGGGAGTGCCAGTTACCAATCAGATGCACTAATTCACAGCGTAGAGAATGGGGCTCATGAGTTCCATTCCTTGATGTTGGTTCTGTACTCCATGCTGGGTTAGTAGGATCCATGCTGAAAAATGTTCCACCAGTGCCCCTGTGAACACAAGCAGGACATGAGCAACTGTGGTCTGATTTCTGACTGTGAGGATCAACCTTCCATGTGGGGAGTACTGTGCCTGTGTCTGATGGAAGCTTCTGTGTTACCAGAACCTATAAGGGAAAGGAGAAAAACTACCCACTTTGAAATGCATGGAAAGATTCTCATGCAGGATTCAACTGACCAGAGAGGACTAGCTGAATACTGGTAGCTGGCTGAGAGTTTGTTAGGTTTTGTCTCTTTTAATTGTGTCTCAACCCTATGAGGTAAGAATTAGTATTATTGTCATATCACAGAGGATGGAATAGGGGCAGATAGAAAGTGTGCTATTTGTTTCAGACCTAGACCATATGGACATGAACTAGGGGCTGACTCAGGGGCCACCATTTTGACCATCCCTTGGACTTGCCAAAACTGTGTGTTCATTACACATATTGAGGGGGAAATCAGAAGTAATTCCCAATTTAAATCCACGTTGGCTATTTGTGCTTGGGTTGGGAAAAAGAAAAACTAAGTAACCTAAGGTATCTCCAGATAGAGAAAGAGAAGCCCATCCAATAGGAAACAAAAGAGATGAAGGGAAGCCAATTTAGAACAGTTAGTTCCCAGAATTCAGGAGACTATTTTAGCCTCATAGTGGCAGCCTTTGCTCTGACATTTAGAGGACTCACAAGTGTGGAAGAATTCCTGGCGCAAATATGTATCCATTAGCTCGGGTGCAGAGTGGCCTCAGGACTGAATGCATTCATCACAAGCGCTCTTAGAGAATCAATCTCCCAGAGCTTCCTCGGCCAGAAAAGGAAATGGGAGGACAATCAGAACTTCTGTCATCCCCACTAAGGGCACCTCACTCTTTCTACATTTATGTTTAAAGTGTGATAAATTTGCCTTCTTAATCAAACCTCAAGCTCCTTAGGAGTAAATCATGCCTTTTTTTGTTCACTAAAGTATCTCCAACATCTGTCATGTGTTCCTTATGTTACAGAAGAACTACTATTGTGTCCTCATTTAACATAAGAAGCAGCTGAGGTTTAAAGTCAAAAGATCTCCTGGATCACACCATGATCTAGTTCCAGCCCTGGTCCCCTGGCTTCCCCAATATTCTCTGCCCTACTATTTTCTTTTTCTGAGGATTTCCCAAAAAACTCTTCACATGAGCACAGATTCTGAGAGACCATCAGGGGCTGTAGAGATGGCTTGTTTTCCATAATGTCCATTTTCCTCTTCTATAACATAATAATTCTGAGAGTTTTAATTAGCAAAAGGGCACTGATCTGATTGTTCTGTGATGCTTGTGAGACCATGTGACTAGATGCTGGTCAGTGTGGGAACAAAAGGAAGTGATGAAATGACATCTTTGCATTTGGGATTAATACAAGCAATGTAGCCTCTCTGCACCCTCACTTCATTCTCCAGCAGTCTACATTGCTGATGTGGCTGAATCCCCAGATGACCATGAGAATGAAGGCACCTCTTTTAGGGATTAGAGAACATCAAAGTTTGGAGTACTAATGTATCATGCCTTGAAGCCTCCAGCTCTGTTTGAAATGTGTTCATCCCCGTTCAGCAGCAGTGGCTTGTTCTAGGACCCCTGTATAACCCAAAATCTGTCTATTCTCCATTTCCTTATATAAAATGACATAGGGTTGACAGATAAATAACACATTCTCATGTTAGTTTAAACTATTTATATATCATATATAATACCTAACACAATGAAAATGCTATGTAAATATTTGTTACACTGTATATTTAGAGAATAACAAGGAAAAAGAAGGTACTTGTTCATTACAGGTGCAATGACTCCCATTTATTTTGATCTAACATTATAAATCCATGTTTGGCAGAAACCCTGGATGTGGAATCCATTGGTGGGAAGGGCCAACTGCAATTTCTTGTTTAATATATTTCTATTTGGGGTCGCTGTTAAAGCAGTCAATATAATAGTCTAACTGAAAAGAATATTTCTTCTCTTTTCAAAATTTCCTTTCCTCTACTAGCAATTTTTATTGAATGTGAACATTTCATCACAAAAGTGAAACTAGAGAAACAATGTGAAAATAGAATAAATAACCTGATGGAGCTGATATGAGACATGATTCAATGACATTTATAGAGAACCCTAGTAAATAGGATGATGTAAAAACAATTATGACGCTCAATCTCACTTGCCAGGAGAATTTGCTTTCCATCCTTCCATACCCTGTTTGGCATCCGTAGGGTGTAGCTTTTATCTGCTTCATCAGTGGGACACACTTCCTCGTGGTTTCTGGTTGAATTGAGCCACTGGGAGACCCCACCAAGAGACTGGAGGACAGAAGAGAGAGCTTGGAAGTCCAACCTCCTGCTCTCTGCCTGTTTGGCTGTGTGTGGGTGATAGCAGAGGTTCCTCACTTGCCTTGTGGTTCTCTCCTAACTCTGCAGATATCACTGTGATTATGCTATGTGGTCACTGCTCCTTCTCTTTTCCAGTTAAGCACAGAGGGGGATACAGGATGTCATTAGTGCTGCTGTAGGGTGCTTCCCCACCCATTGTCATTTTCCTTTAAACATGCCCATCTTTGTCAATAGTCTCCCATGAATCACATCTCAGTTGTTCACCTTTGCACCATCTGTTTCTCCTCGGGATCTTTCCATATATACAAAGGAGAGTAACTTTGAAAAGCAAACAAAGCAATTAAACATGGCTTTATAACAGTTCAGTTCTCGGAACAATGCCTACATATTCCCTTGCTACTTAAATCAAGATAAGAGGCAAAAATTTCTCCAGGACAGCAGATTTGAATAGTTGGAGTAAGGGAAGAGTATTGAAAGATAGATGTATAGGAAAAGAGTCTGCTTTACCCTATTTGAAACAGTCTGAACTTCCAGCAGCCAGTCCACAGAAGGAAGCTTCATGTCACCTGCCTTTTCTGAAGAAACCTCCAAGAACCTCTGCATATAGAAACTCCAAGGTGGAAGCACAGAGACAAAAATTTAGAGCTGAGATCTTCTCTGAGTGTGGAAAGCCAGATCTTGGTATAAGCTCTTACCTTTTCTTCTTTCTTCTGTCCAGAGGTACAGAACTGTCTTGTGCTAATAGTGAGAGTCTTTCTGGAAATCAGTGAGACCAATGAACTCTTCTTTGTTGTTTGTGAAATGGAGCTAGGAGAAAACCAGTGAAAAAGTAAGACTTATCAAGATATTAGAGAGATCTGTGATTTCCTGTTCAGGGACTATAGTCAAATAACACACCCAGTCACTGGAGTCAAACCCTCCCTGTGATGTTACTTGGCCTCTGGCCCATTTCCGCTTTCATATCAGCCTCTTCCCATCCCATCCCTCCTTGTTCATCTTTGTAAGAAATTGATGTTTGGCCTATTTAATTGGCAATTATGAGTCTAGATATCAGCTAAAATTCATATGAACTTACACTGGTGAGGCTGTATCACTAAGGAATAAACTCTATCATAGGGTCACTCAAAGCTCACCATGGCCTCCACAGTTGTGGTGTTTTCTGTAGCAAAATATTCATGCATACATGGGTATGCTATTTTCCACAGGAAGGAAACATGCATCCCTGAGTCCCATTCTTCAGAGGCCACCATCCTCCCACTTCCCCTTCTATCCCTTTTTTTTTCTTTTTGAGACAGAGTCTCACCATGTTGCCCTCGGTAGGGTGCTGTGATGTCACAGCTCACAGCAACCTCAAACTCCTGGGCTCAAGCAATTTTCCTACCTCAGGCTCCCAAGCAGCTGGGACAACAGGCACCTGGCCAACGCCCAGCTATTGTTGTTGTTGCAATTGTCATATTTGGTTAGCTGGCCCAGGCCAGGTTTGAATCCACTGACCTCGGTTTATATGGCTGGTGCCATAAAAATTGGGCCATGGGCGTGGAGTCTATTACTTTTATTATTATCAGTTCTGAGGGCAAATGTATGAAGAAGTAGATCTACTGGTTTCTTTTATAAAATGTAAATTGTCCAATACAAGTAACCTTCTTCTCCTTATTTCATGAACTTTGTTATTTTATTTTATTTTTTTTAGAGACAGAGTCTCACTTTGTCACCCTGGGTAGAGTGCTGTGGCATCACAGCTCACAGCAATCTCCAACTCTTGGGCTTAGGCGATTCTCTTGCCTCAGCCTCCCAAGTAGCTGGAACTACAGGTGCCTGCCACAATGCCCAGCTATTTTTTTGTTGTAGTTTGGCCGGGGCCGGTTTTGAACCTGCCACCCTTGGTATAGGGGGCTGGCACCCTACTCACTGAGCCACAGGTGCCGCTCCAGTTATGTTTTTGTTTATTGTCGATATTCAAAATTTAACATCTATCTTATACCTCCATTTTAAGCCTCATGTTACAGCTAAATTAAGCCACTCATCATTTTTTAAATGTCATTTAGATTACACTCTTTTCTATACATTGAGAAATGTCCTTACATGGATTCTTTCTTGTAATATTCAATAAAGGTCTTGATATAGGCTGTGTTTTGTCCCTTCAGCACTCATATGTTGATGTCCTAACCCCTAGTAAGTCAAAATCTTACTGTATAATACATGGAGATGGGACCTTAAATAGATAAGCAAGGTTAAAAGAGGCTCTTACCCTGGGCCTTATTCTGACATGACTGTGGTCCTAGGGAGGAGGAGATTAGGACATAGACACATAGAGAAAAGACCATGTGAAGACAGAGACGATGCCATCCAACCTTGTCTACACCACCTTGATCTCAGACTTCTAGTCTCCAAATACATGAGGAAATAAACTTGTTTTGTTTAATACACCCAGCCTGTGGTATATAGTTACAGTAATCCTAGCAAACTATTAATAATAGAGACACACTCTGTCCCCCACATTATTCCAGCAGTTAAACATCAGTGTGAAAACTCTAGAATGCTCAAGGAGTTGAATGACAACTTAATAAAGACTGAAAAGGGAAGAGGTTTGGAGGTGTCTCCACCCACTAAATGGCTGGAGAAATGGCTGTATCCATTAGGCATCCTTAAATAAAATGATCATTGCAGCAAATATCTCAGAGTCACACAGAAATACATAAGGGTATTTTTTATATGATAACAGTTGTATATGAAAGTCGAGGGCAAAATATGTAAAGTTGCAATTGGGGAATGCAGGAAAACCAGGAGACCATGGTGTGCCAGACTCTCAAGTGGTGGAGTCACTGCTGAATAAATAGTGTCAGTAGCAGCTGAGAGATGGTAAAATTTACCTTTAGTATAGACATGTGGAGTCATTGCCAATCTTGTCAAAGAGGTGGCAGAGGAGGATGCCCTGAGGATTAAGTGAAGCAGGTGTAGGAGAGAATGGCAGTTGGTGTGATGGGACCCCAGGACACTCAGACGTCAACTCAAATGTCTCTCCCAAGACAAGGAAACAATGAAGCAAGTGGATATAGGCCATTTTATTGGACAATCAATCAACATCATTTCTAGGTATAAAATCAGGCAATTATAAGAAATAAAGGTAAATGGACCTCTACTGCATATTCTGGATGCTTATAGCAACCATGTGCTTAGGAAATTTACTGCCAACATTTTTCTGTTGATAGAGGCTCACTTTGTATATTTGTGTCACATTTTAGTAATTCTGGCAGTATTTTAAACTTTTTAATTGCTATTATATCTCTTATGATCTGAGATCAGCAACATTTGATGTTACCATTTTCACAGTTTGGGGACACCAAGAAACATACCATGTGAGCCTGGGAAACTAACTGATAAATGATATGTGTGTTCTGACTGCTTCACCAAGGCTGTTTCTACATTTCTTTTTATCTCCTGGGGCTTTGCTATTTCCTGTGACGCAATATTAAAACTAAAATGATTAATATCCTTACCATGGCCTTCCAGTGTTCAAGTGAAAGAAAGTGTTCCACATATTATCCTTGAAATGAAAGGTTAGAAATGGTTAAGCTTAGTGAGGGAGGCATTTCAAAAGCTGAAACAGGCAGACAGCAAGGCCTCTTGCACCCAAACATTTGAGCAAATTGTGAATCTAATATAGAAGTTCATAAAGGAAATTAAAAATTGTATTCTAAAGATACAAAAACACCCATGAAAATGACAAATCAACTAAAGCATGAATTCTCATCAAAAATGATAATAAAATGAAACAGCCTTGTGGCTGATATAAGGAAGATTTAGTGGTGTGGATAAGGATCAAATCAGCTGCAACATTGCCTTAAAACAAAGCCTAATCCAGCACAGGTTACTCTCTTTAATGTGACAAAGGCTGAGAGATATGAGGAATCTTCACAGAAAAGTTGAAACTAAGGGAGATTGTTCATGAAGTTTGTGAAAAGAATCCTCATTCACAGCATAATAGCACAAGAGAAGGCACAAGTGCTGATGCAGAAGCTGCATCAAGTTATCCTGAAAATCCAGGTGAGATAGTTGGGAGCTATGATAAACAATGACTTTTTCATGTAGACAAAAGAGCCTTCTAGGAGAAGATGCCATCCAGGACCTTCACAGCTAGAGAGGAGAAGTCAATGTGGCCTCAGATCTTCAGTGGACAGTGCAAACTCCCTAGTCAGGGCCTCATGCAGCCAGTGACTTTTAAACTTGAAACCTATGCTGATTTTTATCTTCTTGAAAATCCTACCTTAAAAATTATGGTGAATCTACTATGTCTCTACTTTATACATGGAAAAAACAAAAGCCTGGATGTCCGGATGTCTGTTTACATTACAAATTACTGAATATTTTGTTCCTGGAGGTGAGATGTCCTGCTCAGAAAAAATTCTTTGCAAGCCATTACTGCTCTGAAGATGCACCTAGTCACTCAAGAGCTCTGATAGAGATGGAAAGTTTTCATGCCTGCTAACGCAGCACCATTTGGCAGTCCAGATCAAGGGGCAATTTTGACTTATACCTTTTATTATTTATGAAATACTGATATAAGGCTACAGCTGCCTTAAATATTGGTTTATTGGATGCACCTGGGAAAAGTAAATTTTAAATCTTCTTGAAAGTATTCACAATTCTAGATGCTTTTAAGAACATTCCTGATGCATGGGAAATGGTCACATCATAAACATTGTCAGAAGTATGGAAAAAGTTGGTTTCAATGCTTGGGCATGAATTCTGAGGGATGAAAGTGTTCAGTGGAGATAGTAACTGCAGATATGGTGCAAATAGAAAGAGAAGTATAAGAAATGGAGCCTGAGTGTGAATGACTTGCTACAGCATCATGATAAAACACAAATGGATTATGAATGCTTCTTATTTATAGGCAAGTTTATAGATGGTTTCTCAAGATGTATTCTAATCATGGTGAAGAAATTATGAACATCAGTGATACGAGAACAAAGGATTTAGAGTATAGCATTACTGTGATTTTTCTAGCAATGGCAAAGTTTGAGAGGATTGACTCCAAATTTGAAAGTAATTCTGCTGTGGGTAAAATGCTATCAAAGAACACCCCATGTTACAGTGAAATTATTTCTGAAGAGTCACCAATGCACTAAACTTCATGGTTGTCTGGTTTTAAGAAATTACCAATGCCACCCAAACCTTCAGCCACTACCACTCTGATCAGTCAGCAGCCATCAACATTGAGATGAGACCTTACTCTACCAAAAAATTGAGACTTTTCTGGGTGGTGCCTGTGGCTCAAAGGAGTAGGGCACTGGCCTCATATGCCAGAGGTGGTGGGTTCAAACCCAGCCCTAGCCAAAAACTGCAAAAAAAAAAAAAATTGAGACTTTCCAATGGCTCTAAATAGCCTTAGCATTTTTTAGCAATCACATATGTTTAAATTAAGGTATATATGTTTTTAAAGATATAATGCTATAGCCCACTTAATGGAGTACAGTAGAGTGTAGTCATTACTTTTAATGCTCTAGAAAACCAACACATTTCTATGATTCACTTTATTATAATATATGTTTTATGCCAGTGCTCTGCAACCAACTTTGTAATAGCTCCAAGGTATGCATATATATGGTAATAGTTGTTCATCAAATACTGGGTTAAACATGGGTTGCCAGTAAATGTGATTATAGCAATTCATTGACCTTCTTAAATGAAATCAAGTTGAAGAATTGATTTTTTGTGATTCTGGAATAAATCCTAGAATACTAAACAATTAAAAGTGAATAAGGAAAATACAATGCACATAGTGTCTGGAGAAAACATAGAAACATTGATTTTAACTGAGAGTGGACATATACTTTCCAATTTTAGCAGAAAAATTAGAACACATTATAGAAAACATTTATAAGGACAAAAAGAAAGACTTCTTTTGGGCTGGAATGAAGCGTATTGGTCAAAATATGAACTACTGGAAAATACTGGTAACATATCATAACCAAATTTCTAATTTAGCTTATTTCTTAAATCTATTGGCAAAATGATGATTTAAAATTTATCATTCAATGTTAAAAACATTTAGGTCATGAATTCCTAATTTCACAAAAATAAAAATGGCTCTTAAACATTTGGAGGGTAAGAAACACAAGTCTAATAAAAGAAATATAAATTAAAATTACACAGAATTTTTCAGCTCCATCATGTAAACATAAAAGAGGTAAAGTCTTCATTTTTTACTGCTGCATAGTATTCCATGGTATACATATGCTACAATTTATTAATCCATTCATGGGTTGACGGGCACTTGGGGTTCTTTCATGACTTGGCAATAATGAATGGAGCTGCAATGAGCAGTATGGTGCAAATATCTTTCTTAGTAAAGTATATTAGGAATGGAAAAAAAAATGCAATGTACTCAGTACTACTGATATAAAAGGACCTCCAAGGGAGGTTAAATTAAACATGATGTAGACCAGAGGACTGCTTTACTGAGCCTAAGACACACCCAGCCCTCAGAGGACCATAGCTGAGACAAAGGCAGGCAGGCAGGCAGGCAGGCAGAGGCTGGAACAGACAGCTGAGTGTGAGCTCTAACTGCACCCACCCCAACACAAACTGAAGCTGAGACCAGGCAGTGGCACAGACCAGGAATGAGTTGCAGTTTCTGCGAACTCAAACAGCATCTGATCCACAGGGTAATATAGCCAGGACAAAAACAAATTCTGCCAAGTTGTTCTGTTCTGCCAGCAACATCAATCAGGGGCAGGGCTGGAACTGAGTGAACCACCCCAGCCTTCATTAAACACCCAAGGTTGTCAGGCCTCACCTCCCCTGCTGCATAGAGGTAGAGAGCAGTGGTCTGGCTGAGGAGACATAGATCTCCTGGTGACTCAGGAAAATGCAACCCCCTGGAGCATCTGCTCATTGTAGGAAACTGGGTCACAACCCTGTGGGGTTACCACTTACTGGGTGTGACAGAGGTGCAAGGTGGGGAAGGAAGCATCAACCTTCTCAGACTAATTTATTCACTGGGTAAGTCCTTCTGACTTCAGGTAGCACCAGAGCGAGTCACACTTGAGCTGCCAGCAGACCCCTGCTGTCTAGTTGCCCGAGACCTTTTGAACTCTCCCACCTAAGACCAGTGCTGACTGGGATAATTGATTTGGACCTCTTGAACTAAGCCAGTCACCAGAAGACTATTCAAAGTGGTACCATGGGTGTGTGGTTGTGGGAAGGTTTGATTTTCCTTTTCCAATTGTTGCCTGTGGAGAGTAGGGTGACTTAATTGGTGATATTTCTTCACAGCTGAGACTTCAACCCAGAGTAACTGATTCACAAGGGTAGGACAGAGACCAGCTGAAAATAAAACAGAGCCACTTGGCCCCATCACACCAAGCAGGCCCCCAGTTTCTCAGGCTGTAGCACTGTATGGGTCCTTGGCAAAGCTCTAGGGGGAAAGGTACAGACACTAGTCACAGCTTTTGGGCAAAGGGCTGGTTAATCACTACTTCAGGAGCCCCCAAACCAACTTCACCATATCTGCTTATGTAGCCAAATGGTGTAAAATAATAATGGGGTGGAATTAGCAGAAAAACTCTGGTAACATGAATAACCAGAGTAGATCAACCCCCCCACCCACTGCCCCAAGGAAGGATATGGCAGAAAAAACAGAAGTTCCCATTCATAAATAGATGGCTCATGTCAGAAATCAGATTAAGAATTTGGATTGCAAATAAGATTAATAGAATAGAGGCAAAGTCAGAAATAGAAATTCAAGGAGCATTTCAAAAGTTGTCTCAAGAATTCAATGAATTCAAAGACAAAATCACCAAAGAATTTGACACATTGAGACAAAAATTTGAAGCCCTCAAAGATCTGAGAAATATAGTGGAATCCCTCAGTAACAGAATGGAGCAAGCAGAAGAAAAAATTTCTGAAATTGAAGAAAAAGCTTTTGAATGCTACCAAAATCTCAAAGAGGAAGAGAAATGGAGAGCAAAAATGGATCATTCTCTCAGAGAGCTCTCAGATAATTCAAAGAAAACTAATATTCACCTAATAGGAATCCCTGAAGGTGAAAAGCTGCTTCGCAAAGCACAGAGGCTCTTCTTCATAAGATTATGAAAGACAACTTTCCAGACATGCCAAGAGATTCTGAAATTCAGATAGCAGACAGTTTCAGAATCCCAGCATGACTCAACCCGAATAAAACATCCCCCAGGCATATCATAGTCAACTTCACTAAAGTTAATATGAAGAGGAAATTCTGAAAGCAGCCAGACATAAGAAAACCATAACCTACAAGGGGAAGAGTATTAGAATGACTGCAGATCTCTCTGCTGACATCTTTCAAGCAAGAAGAGGGTGATCATCAACTTTTAATCTCCTAAAACAAAATAACTTTCTGCCCAGGATCCTGTATCCAACTAAACTGAGTTTCATTTATGATGGAGAAATTAAATACTTTAATGACATTCACATGTTAAAGAAATTTGCCATAACTAAACCAGCTCTCCAGGATATTCTCAGACCTAACCTTCATAATGACCAGTGCAATCCTCCACCACAAGAGTAAACTCAATCAGACACTTTTGATCAAATTCCAACTGTCACAGTGCTGAAAGGATTAAAAATGTCAAATGGGCTTTTGTAAAACTCGATACCCAAAATTCTACCAGGCTTATCAATATTCTCAATTAATGTAAATGGCTTAAATTATCCTCTAAAGAGGCAGAGGTTGGCTGACTGGATACAAAAACTCAGGCCAGATATCTGCTCAATACAAGAATCTCATCTTCCCCTATAAGATAACTATGCACTCAGGGTGAAGGGATGGTCATCTATATTCCAGGCAAGTGGAAGGCAGAAAAAAGCAGGTGTTGCAATTTTATTCACAGAGGCAATAGGTTTTAACCAACAAAAGTAAGCAAGGATAAGGATGGTCACTTCATATTTGTTAAGGGTAATACTCATTATGATGATATTTCAATTATTAATATTTATGTACCCAACCAGAATGTGCCTCAATTTATAAGAGAGATTCTAACAGACATTAGCAACTTGATTTCCTCCAGCTCCATAACAGTCAGAGATTTTAACACTCCTTTGGCAGCATTGGATAGATCGTCCAATAAAAAGCTAAGCAAGGAAATTTTAGATTTAAAATTAACCAATCAACATTTAGATTTAACAGAAATCTACAGAACACTTCATCCTAACAAAACTGAATACACATTCTTCTCATCAGCCCACGGAACATACTCTAAAAATGGTCCATCTTAGGTCACAAGTTTAACCTCAGCAAATTTAAAAGAATAGAATTTTTTCCTTACATCTTCTT
>CAUYQV010079789.1:0-90991 GCA_963574575.1 Galagoides demidoff
TTACGTCCTTCATGTTCACATGGATGGAGCTGGAGAATGTTCTTCTGAGCAAAGTATCACAAGAATGGAGGAAAAAGTATCCAATGTACACACCCCTATTATGAAACTAATTTATACCTTTTATATGAAAGCTATAACCAAAAGGCCTAAGAATATGGGGAGGGGGGAGGGAGAAGGGAGAGGGGAAAGGGTAGAGGGAGGAGGATTGGAGGGATCACTTCTGAGGTTTTTCTTACAGGGGTACAAGTGAATCTTTCTAAGAGTAGAATGTGAATGTTTTAAAACAATAACTAAGAAAATGACATGAAGGCTGTGTTGATCAGTTTGATGGAAGTATTTAGGATTGCATGTGAAAACCTCACACTGTACCCCAGAAGTGCATTAAAGTACATAGTTACCATTCAGTAAAAAAAAAATAAAAAAAATGTAAAAAAAAAACAAAAACCAAAAAAACTTCCCTGTTCTCAGTACTGTTGACCCAATATCCTGGATAAAAAATTTCTGTTGATCTACTGGGAGATAATTTATGTTGAGATGTTGAAGAAGTATATTTATTTATACTTTGAATTCTTCCAAATATTATTTGAGGCTAAGTGCAATCTTTAGCTCGCATTATGTTGACCGTTCAGATAAATACACTGACTTCTCTGTGCATGTGGATATGGGTTCACTTGATTTTACAAGGCAAAGCATCAGCTTATGTCTGTAAGGTGAATTACTATGTAGTCACATTTCTTATGCTGCATTATAGCTCTGTATTTGCCATCAACGTGAAAGTGAGCTCCTTGAGGACATGAACCCCTTTTCCTTTATCTTAATAGCCCCAGTATCTAACCCTGTGCTGAAACATAGGAAAAGCCTTGAATAAATAAAAACTAAAACCAAGATTGGGAAAGGTCCATCACGGAAGTGGCAGCAAAGTGTTATTCCCTATGGAAAGCATATTTTCGGAATGCAAATGCCTGCTTTGCGTTTCTGAGAAGGAAGGAATAAACATACAGAATTTGACTATTCCTTACAATTTATTGAGCTCTTACTTTGAATTTAAGTCTGTGTACCAAATACTTTTATATACATTATCTCATTTAATCCTTGTAGTCACAGGAGAAGTAGGTAAAGTCAACTACAATACAACAAAAGAAATGTTATGTCAACAATGATGGGATACCAAGGATGCTTCCCATTTCTTACTCTGTTACTATTTGTGTCTCTAGAACAGTGCCTGATACCACAGGTGGATTAACCAAGACTGAACAGACTCTATGTGTCCCTGGGGCTTGAGGGAATATGAAATGACTAAAACAAGGTCTCCTCCCTAAAGGCTTAGAAAGAGCTTGTTTAACATATTTGGCTTTTAGAAGAGAATTCGTTCACTTACTGACAAAAGTTGCATCAGAATATTTAGGATAAAAGCCAGATTGTGATGGACAGAGAATGAATGCAAACTGCAGGAATGAGTGAATGTATGGCATGTTCTTCCAAGAAGTCTGATGAAGAGAATGAGAGAGAGAGGGATAATCTGGGAGAAAACAGAGCCAAAGGAGGGTTTTCTTCTTACCTATTGTTTTCAGTGAGGAAAGAGAGTTCATCACTTATAAACCAGGGATAATGAAATGGCAGAGAGGAATATAGTAAAAATATTCAGGGAGGTACAGAAAAGCAAAAAGAGACGAGAATGAGATCATTGATGTACAATTCTGCCAGAGTCTTCTTGAAAACTTAAATAAATCCCCCTTTTTATGTGCATATGAGAATTCTATGCACTATCTATTAGAAATCTTTACTTAGGCTTCCAAGCTAGCTATTATTAAGCTTATTATTTATCATTCATGTCCCTCACTTGTCCATAATAGTTAATATTATTTTTAATAATTTTTATTAAAGTAATAATTATTGATAAAAATAACACATTTGTTGTACAAAATTCAGAAAATCCAGATAGGTTTTTGGGTAGGTTTTTGTAATATTGGATTTTAAGTTTATGCTAAGAATGAATTCATTATCCTTCATGGGAAGAAATTATGACGCTCATGATCACCCCTAAATCAGTTGTTTTCTCCATTTATCAATAATGTGAAAAGTTTTATTACCTTTTTTTTTTTTTTTGAGACAGAGTCTAAAGCTGTCACCCTGGGTAGAGTGTTGTGATGTCACAGCTCACAGCAACCTCAAACTCTTGGGCTTAAGCGATTCTCTCTCCTCAGCCTCCCAAGTGGCTGGGACTACTGGCACCTGCCACAACACCTCTATTTTTTTGTTGTAGTTGTCATTGTTTTTGGCAGGCCTGGGCTGGATTCGAACCTGTCAGCTCCAGTGTATGTGGCTGGCACCCTAGCTGCTGAGCTACAGGCGCTAAGCCATTTACTGCCTTTTCTAAAACAAAAACATAATCATGTACCCAAACCAATTCTAAAATATGCTTTTTTAAAAACAATATTTTTTTTGCAATATTTCTTGTCATGTCAAATCATATAATCCTGCCTCATCATATTACTAGCAGAAGATAATTAAATTATACAAATTTATTAAAACTTATTGAATAATCCATTAATGTTAGATATTTTAGTGCTTCTACATTTTTATGTATCAACAAGTATCCATGACTAGTCGAGTGATGACTCAGTATGTCCAGCCTCTTCCTGGGGCGTTTATGTGTCGCTCCTGATTGACTTCCATAGAGACTTCCATGGACACTATTCCCAGCAGAACACGAGAGTGGTTCTTGCTTCCAAACCCCAATAATATTAGGGATTAGCATTAAATATCATCTTCAGTATCAAATTTTATCTCCTAAATTTTTCTTTTGCAATTTCATTGTGGTAAGAGTGAACTTACCTCTACTGACTCCCTGTGTTTCTCAGACATTTAATTAGATGGATATTTGATACATTTTGTGTTGGGGTTAAATTTCTTTCTCAGTGTATTACAAGCACTTTATTAATGTTAGAAATTGAAATATGAACCATTTATTAGGCATTTATATTCTGGGACTATTTCTTCTTTTGTCATTTTCAACTTATGATGATCTTTGCTATGCCTAAGTTTCAAAACTTTAATAGATTAAGCCTTTTTCTTTGCAGTTTCTACCCTTCCTGTGAGGCCAAGGTCTATATTAATATTTGTCTTATTTGTTTGTGGTTTCACATTTTATGTTTGAATCTTTAAAGCACTTGGGCTTAATTTCACGGTTTGGTGTTAGGTGTGCAGGGTGAACTTAGGATGGTTTTTGGTTGACAAGTTGTCTTAATTATCAATTCTTCTTTTCACTGAAGTTCCATTTTGATCATGTATTAATAATTCTTGTAAATCATTCTAGGTCCAAATATCACTTTCTCAATTGCTATGCCTGCCAATTCCTGCAATGATATCACATCATTTATTTTAGCTTATAATGTCATTTGGACAAGATTCCTCCATACATTATGATTTTCAAAAAAAGTTTAAAATATTAATTACCTCAATAACCTTGCAATTATTTTGGCAGTTATAGCCACATAATGGAATATTATTCAACAATAAAAAGGCACACATTATTCCATGTATGAATCTCCAAAGCCTTATGTAAGTGAAAGAGCCAGACACAGGAAATCTAATGATGTATGACTCTAGTTATATGAAATGTGTAGAAAAAGCAAATTCATAGAGACAGAAAGTAGATTAATTAGTTGTTACATGGATCTATGGATGGAATTAAGTGCAAATGTGAAGAAGAGATTGTATTGTGGGGGATGAAATGTTCTTAAACACTCTTAGTTTCACAATCTTACACAGGAAGATTGTACACAGTAGGATTGTGAAAAAAATCATTGGATTATACTTGAAATTAATGAATTTTATGATATATAAAATATACTTTAGTACAATTGTTATTTGAAAAAGAATTATTCTATCAGGTTAAAGAAAAGTTGTCTCTGTGTGTTCTTTGAAATTAGCCTACATTTATGTATTCATTTCAGAATTTTACCTCTGATAATATTAATTTTCTCTTCTGAAATGTAATATTTATTTCTACATACATTTTTAAATTTTATTTCTACAAATCCATACCTTTCCTACTAATCTTTTAGATTATTAGATTGTTTTATTTTTAGATGGTCGCTTTTGTTGGTGATTTTCCTGCATGAAATAGAATAATTGGAAATTGAAGACATAAGTATGGAATGGTTTGATTTTTATTTGTTTATTTTATAAACATTCACTTTAATAAAATCACTTAGTATATATTAGTTTAAGAAGTAAGTGATTCTGGAATGCACTGACAGGTGTGAGTTACATTAGCAATTTCACTGACCTCTGGCCCAGAGACTTGAGGATGACAGGTTAAAGAGTAGTTGAGTAATTTCATTGTGACTTTTTTTCCCCTAAAGTTGTCAGATGACACTTGATCCTGGAGATATATCAATATTTACTTTGTCATTTGCTTTAAATGTAAAATGTCTACTGCCAATATCATATCTTAAAACTATGACCAATCAACTGAAAAATAGGATTTTAGAGTGAGGATGTTTGTAACAGTGTGCTTAGTAAATTAACTATTTAATGTGCAACAGTGATTAGCATTTCACTGAATTCAAGCATATGTCAAGAGATGATAATCAGAACCCTGGCCATCAGGTAAATTATCAAACCATTTGGCTGGGAATAGAGTGATTAGCACAGGGATGATCTACTCTATTGCCGATGATTATTGGACATGAGGATGTTATCTGGTATCTACATGTTTCAGCAAATATTGAGCAAACCTTTACCACTAGGAAAAAAATTAAAGATTTTATTTGTTTATTTGGGTGCTGACATATTTCCATTTAAAGATACACTATTGTACTAGAAGTACACTCTAATTACCAAATAAAAATCTATAAGAGGAAGTTAGGTCAGTAGTGGTAAATTTACAAAAAATAATTAAAAAAGAGAAAGAGAAAATAATATCTTGGAATTCACTTGGAAATGTGAGGTATTGTGAGAATAGAAGTGTATTTGGAAAAATTGGAAAGCTTTGGGGAGTGCAGCTTTATAGTGGGAAAGTCATGTGAAGCAGAGTCAAAATTGTGATCTTAAACTTAGTGTTTTTGGCATATCTAATCTATTTTTATTCTATAAATTAAGTAGTAACAGTCTATCTTATTGTCATATTTTGAGTCCAGTAAATTATATTATGTTGTAGTATATGTATTTTTGTGTTTTTCAAGGTTCTTTTTCCAAGTGACAAGGCAACCCTGAAATATTTGAGTACAGAAGATAATTATTAAAAGCATATTTTGGCATGATAATCCTATTTGTTTAGAGTTGTGGTAACTTTTACTAACTTTTTAAACTGAGTGCAATAATATAAAGAAGCATTTGAGAAACCTCCTAGTTATATGGAAACAGCTCCCTTTGTATAGCAGTCATGAAATGTTTCCCTGGATAATTAGGATTACCCCCAACCAATATCATAATCCCAGATTTTGCCACTTATCTTTTGGCACAAAGATCCCCCACATTGCTAGACTGTGGTTTCAATTTATTAAGTTATTTATGCCCCCCGGTAGAAGCATATTATTTCCAGATCCAAAACTTCTAAATTAGTACAACTAATAGTTTTAAGGATGGGGTAAGAAGTTATTAATAGGTCATTATTTGCATAAGCAAGAGCTTCCACTCTTATGTCTTATGTCCAATGCGTGGTTTCCAGATGTTTGACAGGTGGTTATACAAGAAAAGATGCCATGTATTTTTTTCTGGTTTGGAGCACACACTGGAGCACATTTTGCCATAGTGGCTTCTTTGTAGTCAGATGGAGGTTAATGTTAGTGAATCCCATGGAATTTAGTACTTATTGTCTTACTGCAAAATTTGTTTCTTGCTCAGGAGAAATATTGTGTATAATTCCCTGATACTGATAGAAAATAAAGTTTTTAGAAACATCCCAGATTGTAGAGCTAGATATTCATATAGCATGGCAGGGAGAGAGAGAGATACCAAATCCAGTATAAATGTCTAACATGTGTCATAGATTGCATTTTTTTGGAGAAATAGACTCTGAGACAGATTTGTGTGGGGGAGATGTTCAAAGAAGAATGCTCTGGAGACTATCACCTCTGGATGAGTGGTAGAATGAGAACTGAAATGGAAGCATTGACCTGTGAGGTCAATAATAACTAAGTTGTTGGCCAACCCCTACAGGGAACTTTGAGGCTAGAACAGCCCTATAGTTTTGCTCTGAACTGGGGACACAGGCACTATATAGTTTCATCAACCAGTGTTTAGAGCATGGAAAATAAGCATTAGTTATGTTATTAAATTTATCATAAACTGTTCCCTGCTTTCCTGGCCCTTTTATCTCTACTACAGCATATTGTCTTTTATCTATGTAGTTATAAAGAAATCTCTTTGTACTAGAGGCCTTTTGATAAGAACTTTCATTGGGCAAAAATATTCTCATGCTTTGGGCTTATTCTGAGAAATCTTCATCCACTTGTGATGAGAAAGCTTTGAGTAAATTAAGAATCAAAGGAACTTTTTGTAAATGGATAAGGACATTTTTGTAAATGGATAAAATATTTTTACAAAAAACCTAAAGCAAATATTTTATTTAACAGTAAAAATTTGAAAAATGTTCTTTTGAGATAAATAAATAAATAAGTCTATACCTTATTACCATTCCATTTAACATTACTATGAAATTCCTAACCGATGAGTAAGGGAAAAAGTAAAATGTTAAGTTTGGGAAAGAAAAGAGTGAAATACTATAATTTACAGATTAAATAATTGTCTGTGTGAAATATACAAAACAATATATAGATAAATTATTAGAATTAATAAGAGAGTTTAGCAAGTTAGATTCACATTTACAAAAATTCCTCTATACAAATAGCAATTAATAAAAACAATATTTTAAAGTACGTACCATTTGTAATAGCAAAAACAGAAACAAAAGATATACATCTTGTAGATTGGAAAGGAAAAAATAAAACTATCTTTATTGGCAGGCAACATGACTCAGGAAAATATCCTCAAGAAAATGCAAAAAAATCCATAAGAATTAATGATTAAGTTTAGCAAGGTCACAGTATATAAGAACACTACACATAAGTCAATTGAATTTCTGTATTCTAACAATGAGCAATTAATTGTATTTGAAATGAAAGAAAATAAAACCATGTACAGTAGCTTCAAAATATAAATTACTTTGGGATAAATCCAACAACACATGTGCATCATTTGTATGCTAACTATAAAATATTGATAAATAAGGAAACAATAAACAAATGGAGAGCTAAACTATGTTCATGGATTGGAAGAGTCAAATTTTTAAAATATTTATTCTTCCCATTTTGATCTAAAAATTCAATGCAATCCCAATCAAAATCATGGCAAGCTTTTTATACAAATTGATAAGAAATTTCTCAAATTTACATGGAAAGGCAAAGAAACTAGGTTAACTAAAAAAGTTTTAGAAAAAGAAAAAGGGTTGAAGGACTTATATCACCTGATTTGATGACTTAAATCTTCTGTGGCTTAGACAGAGTGTCACTGGGGAAAAGATAATGTAGAGTTCAGTAGAACAGAACAGAGTGCAAAAATAGACCCAAATATAGATGATGAATTGATTTTTGAAAAAGTGCCAGGTAATTCAAGGGAGAAAGAATAGTTTGTCAACAAATGTTTCAGTAACAACTGAATAACCATATACAAAAATATACCCTAGCTTATACTCCATACCATATATAAAACTTAATGTGAAGCAGATTAGGGACTTAAATGTAAAATCTAATAGCACACAATTTTTAGAAAAACACAGAAGAAAATTTTTGTAATCTTATGTTAGGTGTTTGTTTCTTAAACAGAACACATACCCCAATAAAAGAAAAAAAAATTAGTCTTCATTAAAATTAAATCTTTTTCTCAAAATGCACTGTTAAGAAAATTAAAATATAAGGCACAGAACAAAAGAAAGTTTTTGCAAAATATATTACTCAGCCATAAAGAAGAACACAACTAACTTGGATGAAATTGGAGGCCATTGTCCCAAGTGAAGTAACGCAAGAATGGAAAACCAAATACTATGTGTTCTTACTTATAAGTGTGAGCTAAGCTGTGCCCATGAAGGGGCACACACAGATATATGACAGTGGAGATCAAAAGGGGAATCAGGGGTAAGGAATGAAAAATTACCAATTGGGTATAATGTACACTATTCTGTTGAGGTGCACACTAAAAGCCTAGACTTCACTACTATACAGGAACCAAAAACTACTTATACCTATAAATCTATTGAAATAAAAGAAATTTTAAAAGCCTAGCATCCAAGATATATAAAGAGTTCTCTCACAATTGTACAATATGACAATAAACTATGCAACCAAAAGATTTTGACAAACACTTCACCATAAGAGAATGCATAAGCACTTAAAAACATGCTCAACACCACCAGTCATTAGGGAAAGGCAAGTTAAAAGTCTAAATAAGATTTACTATGTACTTACTAAAATCATGAAAATTCAACAGACAATGCCAAGGCAAAGGTGCAAAGCAACTATAACTTTCATATGTTGCTGTTGAGCAAGTAAGTAGTATAGCCACATTCTAAAGAGATCTGGCATTTTCTTATACCATTAAGCATAATCTTAACATATGATCCAGTAACTCAACTCTTGGTTTACCCAAAAGAAATGAAATCATATGTTCACAGAGATCATTTGCAAATGTCTATATCAGTTTTATAATCACTAAAATCTAGAAACAACCCAGATGTTCATAACCTAGGAAATGGATAAATAAATTGTGGTAATTCTACACAATGGAGTACTATTCAGCAAAGAATGAACCACCAATATATGCAAGAGTGGGGATGAATCTCAAAGGCATTATGTTAATTAAAAGAGCCAAACACCAAAAGCTACATCTTACATGTCATTGTTATGATATTTTGCAAAAGATAAAACATTCAGAACAAAATTTAGATTAGCCTGGATCTAGGAGTGGAAATAGAGTATTATGACATGAAACAGGGAAATTAGGATAGAGGGTCAAGAAAAATATTTTTTATCCTGATTAAGTGGTGTAGTCTCATGATTATAGATTAGTTAAAACTATTCAACTGCAAAGAGTGATTTAAATCACTCTTAATAGACTTAGATTTTGGCTACATGAATAAATTGTGCAGTGGTAATATCTGGGATTTTAGTGTACTTGTCACCCAAATAGTGTACTTTATGCCTGATAGGTAGTTTTTCTTCCTTTCCTGCCTCCCACCCTCTCCTTCTGAGTTTCTAAAGTCTATTATATTATTCTATATGCCCATGTGTATTCACAGCTTAGCTCCCACTTGTGAAAATATGCAAAATTTGATTTTCTGTTCCTGCATTACTTCACATAGAATAATGACCTCCAATTCTAACCAAGTTGCTGTAAAAGACATTATTTCATTATTTTTTGTGTTTGGCTGAGTAGTAGTCTATGATGGGTATATGTATTTACATATACATAACACACACACACATATATGCACGCCACATTTTCTTTATCCATTTCTCACTTAGTGGGCACTTAGGTTGATTCTACGTCCTTGCAGTTATAAATTGTGCTGTGATAAACATGATTGCAGGTGACTTTTTGATATAACGACTTCCTTTCTACTGGGAAGAGACTGGTAGTGGGACTATAGGATCAAATGGTAGATCTACTTCTAGTTCTTTGGGAAATCTTCATCTTGTTTTCTGTAGATGTTGTACTAATTTACATTCCTACTGGTAGTATATATACATTCCCTATTCACTACATTCATGCCAACATATACTTTTTTCAGACTTTTTAATGAAGGCCATTTTGACAAGGGCAAGGTGTCATCTTGTGGTTTTAATTTGCATTTCCCTGATGATTAGGGAAGTTGAGCATTTTTTCACGTTTGGTGACCAATTGTATCTCCTTTTTCGAAAAATTTCTGTTGATATCTCTTCCCCTCTTTTTAATTAATTGTTTTTCTCTTTTCTTTTTCTCTTTTTTAATTAAATCATAGCTGTGTACATTAATGCATTTACGGGGTACAATGTGCTGGTAGTGCTTTGTAGATTTTCGATATTAGTTTGTAAATATTTTTTCCCATTCTGTGGTCTTTTGTTTACTGTATTTATTGTTTCTATTGCTGTGCAAAAGCTTTTTAGTTTCATTAAGTCTCATTTATTTACTATTATTTTTGTTGCATTTGCTTTTGGGGTTCTTAGTCATAAATCCCTTGCCTAAACCAATGTCTATAAGAATTTTTCTTCCAGAAGTTTCAGGCTTCTTTAATTCCTCTCAAGGTAATTTTTGAATATAGTGAGAGACAGAGATCCAGTTTCATTCATCTGCAGGTGCTATTCAACGTTCCCAGCACCATTTATTACACAGGATATCCTTTTTTAGTATATGTTTTTGTCTGCGTTGTTAAAGATCAGTTGGTTGTAGGTTTGGCTTTCTTTCTGGGTTCTCTGTTCTGTTTCATTGATCTATGTGTCTACTTCTATAGCTGTACTGTGTTGTTTTAGTTATCATTGTCTTGTATAATTTGAAATCAGGTAACATGATGTCTCTGGATTTGTTGTTTGCTTAGGATTGCTTTGGCTATTTGGACTCTTTTTTGGAACCATGTGAATTTTAGGATTTTTTTTCTAATTCTGTGAAAAATAATGTTGGCATTTTAATAGAGATTGCCTTGAATTGATAGGTTGCTTTGGGCATTGTAGTCATTTTCTTAATATTAATACTTTTTTTTTTTTTAGACAGAGTCTCACTCTGTTGCCCTGGGTAGAGTGCCATGGTGTCATAGAACACAGTAATCTCAAATTCTTGGGCTCAAGTCATCCTCTTGCCTTAGACTCCTGAGTAGCTGGGACTACAGGCACCCACTACAATGTTCAGCTATTTTTTGAGATGGGGTCTTGCACTTGATTAGGCTGGTCTCCAACTTCTGAGCTCAAGGGATCTGCCCACCTTGGCCTCCCAGAGTGCCAGGATTAGAGGAGCGAGCCACCATGCCTGGCCACAATATTAATTCTTCTAGTCCATGAGCATGGGATACTTTTTCATTTGTTCATCCAGGATTTCTTTCATCAGTGTTTTATAGTTCTCCTTCTTATGATCTTTCAACTCCTTGGTTGAGTATATTCATAGATATTTTATTTTTTTAAAGTTATTATAAATGGTACTGAGCTTGGGCATTATTGGCATATGGAAATGGTACTGATTTGTCTGCATTGATTTTGTAACCTAAGACTTTACTAAATTCATATATCAAGTCTTAGAGCCTTTTGAAGGAGTTTTTAGGGTTTCTAGGTATGAGATCATATTGTTAGCAAAAGAGGATAGGTTGATCTCTTCCTTCCTTCTTTCTATTCCCTGATTACTTTGGTTAGGACTTCCAGTACTATGTTGGAAGATGTGAACAGAAGATGTGATAATAGACAACCTTGTCTTGTTCTAGTTCTTGAAGGAAATGCTTTCTCCTTTTCCCATTCAATATGATGCAGCTTTGGGTTTGTCATATGTGGCTATTATTATTTTGAGGCATGTTCCTTCTAAATCTAGTTTTTTGAGGGAGATTATCATCAAGGGATCTTGGATTTTATCAGATGCTTTCTCTGCATCTCTTGAGATCACACAGTTCTATTTATGTGCTGATTTTTTTGTAGGTAAATTATATTGCAATAAATCTGACTTAAAAATATATGTAGCTGTTTAAAATAGCAGTCACATACTAAACGACTAGTAGTAAGTCTAACAAAAGATATGCAAAATATACAAAGAAAATTTATTGTGAGATATTTTTAAAAACCTAAATAAATAGAGAACTATAATAACTTAAAAATGGAAATACTCAATTTAGGTCAATTTTCCTCAAATGGTTCTATCATTTTGATATAATATAAATTAAATGTCAATGGGATTTTTAAAATACTTGACTGGTAATTCTAAAATACATATATATGGAAATATAAAAGACTAAGAGTAGCTAGATATTATCAAAGAAGGAAAATAAGTTAAAGGGTCTGTTGTTCCAAATACCAGACTTTTAAAAAAAGCTATGCTAACCAAGACAGTGTGAACTAGCATGGAAATAAGAAAAGGTAAAGGCAAGACGAAGGGATTTGTGTGTATAAGGATACCTCATCTGTGACAGACATGATATGACAAATCAGTGGAGAATTACAAGTCTTCCAATAAATGGAACAACTGGGAATTGGGCATCCATATAAAAAATAAAATTGGGGGCCGAAACAGTGGCTCATGCCTATAATCCTAGCATACTGGGGGGCTGAGATGGGTGGGTTGCCTGAGCTTACAATTTCAAGACCAGCCTGAGCAACAGTGAGAGAGATCCAGTCTCTAAAAACTAGCCAGGCATTGTGGTGGATGCCTGTAGTCTCAACTACTTGGGAGGATGAGAAAAGAGGATCACTTGAGCCCAGGAGCTAGAGGTTGTGGTGAGCTGTGACACCGGGGCACTCTACCAAGGGCAACATAGCGAGACTATGTCTTAATAAATAAATAAATAAAATTATACCTTCTCTTGTATCAAATATAAAAATGAATTCCCAGTGGATGAGAGAGCTCCATATGAAGACAAAACTACACAGCTTTGAATGGTCCTATAAAAGAACAAATTATCCTGTTCACATAAGTTACAATTTTTTAAGTCCAACAGTATTAATGCTGGTAAGCATTCAAAACAATGGTAACTCTCAAGCTTCTTGTCAGAGTGCAAATTTGATTCATCCAGCATGAAAACAGTTTGGTATTATTTATGAGAGTTGATGATTTTTAACAGCCAAAAACTAGAAGCACCCCAAATGTCCATTAATAGTGTATATTTATATATATTTGTGTGTGTATATGACTGTATAAATTGTGGTAAGTTTATCCAATGAAATACTACACAGGCATGAAAATAGACAAACTAGAACTATATGCAACAAGATGGATTAATTTAAAAAATATAATATTAAGTGCAAGTATCAGGATGAAAAAGAAAATATACAGTATAATTCTGTTCACATAAAGTTCAAAAGTAAGGGAAATTGGGACTTCTGGAGGACAAAAGGGGTTTGATTGTGAACGGACACTTGGGGGAAGGGTGTTTCTATAAAGATTGTAATGTTCTGGGTCAGCCTGAGTAAAGCTTATGAGTATTTGCTTTAAAATTATTTGTTACTTAGTACAAGCATTTTTGTACTTGTTCTATATATAGATTATACAGGGTGGCCATAAATTCTGTATGCAATTATTTTAAATTGCACATGAACTTTATGGCCAACCCTGTATTTCACACAAACTTAATTTGAAAAGCAAAACACAAAACAGAAATGCTTGGCCACTAGCTTTATGACCTATGTGCTCGTGTGCACTTTTTCTGACCTTTGAGATGAATGATGATGTGAGCGGTGGTGCCCTTTCACTATGGAATCTGTAGTACGTTGGCCTCATGGGCAGTTACTCAGCCTGAACTGTCAAAGCACCTGCACTGAGGACAAGTTTTATGGTACCGTGATCATAGGCACTACTCATGTTTACACCCCCAGCACTTGTCTCAGTGATTAGAATGTTAAACTGTGCAGGACATGTTTTCTGAATGAATGACTAAATAAATGAAGGAATGATGAATAAATGAAATAAAGGAGCGAATAGCACCTCTCACTCAAGCCTGCTGACTCACTGCAGAGCCTGCAAAACCTGATGAATTCCCTGGATTAAGCCTCTGGTGGACAACACTAAATATTAAAGAGTAACAACCTTCAACTTTTCAGACTTGCTAGTAACTTTTAAAATCATGTATGAACCTCTAAAAAATATGAGCAAACTGAATCTTATCCAAGAACTACTGAATCAGTCTGTTGAGAGAGGATTTTACCTGGTGTTTTAAGCATTAGAGGATATTCTGAAACATTCCCCTGATAAGGCAGGCTGAGGAAAAGAACACTGAGTAAGCGAATCTGCTGTACACAAAATTATCCAAAAATCATTCCCTCTTTTCCTTTTCACATATAATTTCTGCAAAATATATCACATCAGCCGACTCTCCGTCCACCTTTTGTTGGTTACAGACTCTTATTCAGAAGCAAAATGGCTCTTTGTGGTAAGGGAAAAATATGTAATTAAGATTTACTTTGGTTCAGTGAAAATATGCCTTCTTTCTAAAGAAGGCCCCAAGGCTAGGTTCAAAGTAGGCAAGGTTAGATATGGTGGATTTATCAGCAAATTTAGCCCAATTTAAGAGGCATGTCTTCAAACCTATTAAAGATGGTGCTTATGTGATATTCTGTGATGTCTTCCGCCTAAGGATTTGGGCAATCCACTCAGTTTCCTCCAGCCTTGAAAGTGGATTTATAAGAAAGAAAACGAAAGTGCTGAGAATCCCCCCTCCTTGGTCTAACATCCTCCCTTTTGACCACATAATAGTTCAAAAATTCACACAAGCAGTTCCATATGGAGATGAGGAATGTCTAGCCAAAACAAGTTGTTCAGCTTATTAGCCTTGGGCTGAATGAGTTACTCAGAATATCTGGCATGGTTACCCCATTTAAAAAGGAGGGGTGGGATGGCTGTGTTTGCCTTTTCATTCTCCCCCTAGAGTTTTAAAGGAGAAAACAAATGGTTAGTGAGGCGATGCTGCAGGCCAGAAGCCTGTGCTCAACTGTTTTCTCTGAACATTTGAAAAGCCTCCCAAGAGCAACCACGCAGATTTCTTTGCACATGACTGGCTGCAGAGAGACGGGGCACATTGCACAATTTTCATTGTCGTCTAGTTTCACATTAGATCCTTCTTGGACAAGACTATCAAGTTGCTTTGGTGTGAATCTTGGCAGGAAAAGCCTCTTCTCCACAAGAAAATTTGAAATGCCATGAACAGCAAAATAAATCGGCTTTAACTATAAAGCATTATTGTAGAGGAGATGGAAGATGGCAGAGGGAGAATTAGAATATATCTTATTTTTTTAAAGATATTCTGGGAGATGTAATTTCATCTTTTTTTGCAAGAGGTAGGGAGTGTAAAATGGCATTCAAATTTAATTATAATGCAATTTGAGGTTCCCCCATCGCCAATCAGCTGGGTAGAAAACTCTGTTAATCCCTTTGTCTCTGGTTCAAGTATTAATTGGCACATCGTGCAATTATTTTTGCCTGCCCATTTTAGCATTGTTCAGATTTACAAAATAAAGGACAAGTTGCTCAGTATGAATTTTTTTCACCAGTTCTTACTCATCACACACATATGTTCAACCTACTTTCTTTCTTTTATTCTCTTTCTCTGTCTCTCCCTCCCTTCCTCTTTTCCTCTCTTTCTTTCCTTTCTTTAAAAAAAATACATTTACTTTTGGATAGACATTCAGAGAATCTTTGAAACTAATTCTTAACAATATTAAAGGCATATCATGTAAGACTCGTTCTATAAACAGAGTCCACAAAAGAGTGAATTTTCAAAAAAGAGAATTTAAACCACTATAAATTTCCAGACCACACCTTACTAAAGTTAAAAGAAAAAGTGATTGTCTTTTCAGGGAGTTAATTTAGTAAATAATTCCGATTTCTGCAGCTTTTAAACTATGCTAACCCAGCATGAGACCCAAGTATCAGACCCTCGTGGAAGAGCAGGTGGTAAACTGCACATCTACTTGTTCTGCGAAGTAGTTTTATGTCCTATCAATCCAACCCAACAAAACCCAAGAGACTAAGTGACACTTCCAGACAGCATTTAAGAGCAGTTGTGGCAACCACCCACAACAGGGTTCATTTTGCATGGTTGCAAAGCATTGGCATGGTATACAATTTGCCAATAATTACCCTGATATTTTGACGGGGCCTGACTTGCATATTTGTAAATATTTGTGGTTGCTGTGTTACCAGCTATACTTATTTGCATTTGTGTACCATGTCATTTTGTGGCAAAGGAGAATTTCAGACTTCACAGCAAGAGACTACTACCTTCTAATGGATGCCTTCTCAGGAGATTCCAGGAGAAATCTTTTATAACGTTTATGCTGAAAAATTCTAACCCTTTTAACAACTGAGCATTTCTGGTTTATTATGTTGCTTTTTCTAATACAAAGGCTAATTATGTGAAATAAGATCAAATATCCTCTCATTCTTGTATTCATTCATTCTTTAACTCAACACACATTTTTGTAACACCCTACATTAGGTTCTTTGGGCAATCTGAGGATGTATCTTATCTTCTGTTAAGAAAAGATCAATGAAAATAACTCGAGTATGAATATAACCTAATTGCTGCTTGCCAGGTCTCCCAAGCCAATGGAGATTGAAGTGTCCTACTTGCTAGCATGGGAATTCCAGACAGGAGCTAGGAGGGATCGCACTCAGCATTTCTGGGGGAGCCCAAGGAATGCTTCCCATACGTTCAAACACCAGGTCATCAGCCTCTGTTCCTGTGAAGCTTCTATCCTGCATCTCTGCTGTGCTGGCTTCCCCTTGCATGTCTTCTTTTTAGAAAGGCCCTTGAGATGTCATCACTTTTGTCCACGCCTCAGCTACTTAGAGTGCTTCCTATAAATAAGACAACCCCCTTTCTTCTAGATGTCAGTGATGACCACAGCAAGAAAGAAAGTCCCCAGTTCGATTCTTATCACTGTGTTTGTGTTTGTGTGTGTGTGCATGTGGGTTAAGGAAAGGTAAGATGACTTCAGATAGTGAAAAATAAGAGACATAGCCAGTGACAGAAGTTAGAAAAGGTGGTTGATCAGAGCAGGCCTCTTTGAAGAGGGGCCACTTGACTTGATAAGAAGTTTCTCCTGACATTAGTCAGTGTCCAGGAAGAGAAAGTCCAGGGTATTGTGGACGTGCGTGTGGTTCTATCACTGCTAACCCTCACAATCCCAGAACAGCCGTGGATCGTGGATAGGATACACCCTAAACTTCTGCCACACTTTGTTCGCTGTACTCCAGAGAGCACAGATGTTTCTAATTCCCTGGTGTCTTTCATCTTCATGATGCCTTCAGCTGGGGGTTACTGACAGATGCTATTGCAGCCCCTTCATCATCATCCTCGTCCTCCTCCTTTGACACTAATCAGGCTTTTGGGGGGGACTGTGCCCTCTTCAAGAAAAAAATATAAAATTATGAATACAAAATTAGGTGCAGAGAATTTGAAAGTGTCCAAGCTTAGTCTCTTTCTATCTGAAACGGGAGCCCCAAGCAGAGCAACTCATACACACAGGTCCCAACATGTTCTGCCTTCTATTTCCATACATGCCACAGTCAGAATCTCAGGCTGTGGTGCTATGCTGCAAAATGAAAAAATGCATTTACTGTATGATAGATAAAGACAAAAGGGAGGGGAGCTCTGAAGAGGAAAAGACTGCCTCCCAGCAGAGGCAATCAGTGGCCATTTTATGCAAAAGATGATGTCTGGGATGTATCTTGAACAGGGAATAAGATTTGCATACTCAGAAATGATAGAGCGATTCAATGGCATGCCTCACCTGTACACAATACCTCCAAATCCTATTATCATTCTTTTAAGAGCCTCCCACAGTGGGAAGCTTCATTCTACAGATTATTAAGCTAAAGGCTCAAAGTTATATAAATACTATATGATACAAATCACTAACTTTTTAAAGCCATGTTTACCCTCTCATGCCATTCTGATTTGAATGTGCATTCCATTATACTGGACTGACTGTCATTTTGATTAAAGGCATAAAGATCGCAAACCCAGAAAGGGCATGGGAACAAACAATCAGAGGAAATAGTGGGTCAGTGAAGTTGGAAAAGTAGTCCTGGAACAGGTTATTAAGGGTTTAAATGTCATCAAATTAGTAGTATTTTATTTTCTATTAATACATATAAGTGGGCAACATCACAACTCTTGGCCCTCCTGTTAGGCCTGATTAAAGGCATACTCCAGGGAAGTCAGCTTGCAGTGACTTCTCACGAGGGCTGCCTGAACAGCGTCATAGCTGGAGTGCTGAGAAATAGCCTCCACATTTTACTGATGTCTGAAATACCACAACATAATATTCACCCTTTGCCCCCTCTTAAACTGTGAGAGGCAAACATGTGTCTAATTGAGATTATTGGCCTCCTCACTGAGAGCAGCTCCAGAGAAGCAGAGAACAGGAAGGTAGAGGGTGAAAAAATCTAATATCACAAAGGACGGGGAGGGGGGTCATCATTTTTTTTGGCACCTTTACTTTCAATCACATGGTTCAGTCACACCCTTGCTCTACTCAAAGCTGAAAGACAATCCAAAGCCAAAGCCAGAGGGACAAATGGGTCTGAGTTTCAAGTAAGGAAGAGCCTCTCTGTTCTCCTGAAGTCATCTCGGGGCCGACCCTTGAACTGGAAGGCAGAGTGTGGAGATGGAGGGCAGGGAGAAGGCTGGTAAGCAGAGGGGGACAGCAGGCGCCCTCCCAGAAGCAGAGCCTGTGGTCTCACTGCTGGTGGGCTGTCAGCATCTTCCCAGCGGCCTCTCAGTGGCGCCTGCTGGGAGTGTTTGGGAAGCTTCACAGGCTTTGCTTCAAACTGCATTTTCTTATTCTCTTTGAGAGGTTTCTCATCTGGGATCCCATGGAGGGCACTGGCTGAGGCATGTGTTTCTGTTTCTAAGACTTCAACAGACGTTTAAAAAGAAAGAAAGAAAGAAAGAAATTGTGAAGTCCAGATCTTCAGGTAGAGAGAACATTTAGCCTACTTGGTACCTTTAAAGGGTACTAAGCTCCATCTAGAAGCTAAGCCTTGATTTTGCTGTTAATCAAGCATAAACAGGATCCCACCAAGTTGTGACTGGACTTCAGAGATTCATATTCACTAATATTTTTGATAAGGGTCCATTAAGGGAGTATGCAATTATACTTAAGTTACTCTAGAACATGAGCTTCTGAGAATAGGAGCCACGTTTTTGTCCCTATTAGAGAACCTAGTGTAGTGCTTTGATTGACATTCATGGAATGAATAAATGAAAATATGAGTTCAACTCTCACCTCCTATGTACGTAACCCTGGGTAATTTCCTTGTTTTTCTACATGTCAATTTCTTTACCTGAAGAATACCAGCAAAATAGCCATTCTTTTTTTTTTTTTTTTTTTTGCAGTTTTTTGCTGGGGCTGGGTTTGAACACACCACCTCCAGCATATGGGGCTGGTGCCCTACACATTTGAGCCACAGGCACCACCCAAAATAGCCATTCTTTATCAAAGACTTGATTTTGAGAGGTTTCAAATGACAGGGCCTGAAAGAAAAGGACATTTCCATGAAACCCTCTAAACCCATCAAATTCCAAATTCAATTTAACCCAGAATGATTGGCAACCCTATTCATTGGTATTTACTCTGAATTGTCTGAATATTGTTCACTTATTTAGTGTTATGAGATAAATATCATGGTCCCCCAAATTTCACACATTGAAACTCTAATCCCCAATGTTGTGGTATTCAGAAGTAAGAACTTGGGGAAGTGCTGAGGCTCAGATGAAGTCTTGAGGGTAGAATTCCATCATGGGATTAATGTCCTTATAAAAGAAGGAAAAGACACAAGGTCAATCTTTGCCTTTATGCAGCAAGGAAAGGGCTGCCTTAGTTCATTTTCTGCTATTAGAAGAGAATACCTGAGACTGCGTAGTTTATAAAAAACATAGATTTTTTTATGTCTGGAGGCTGAGAAATACAAGATCAAGGTGCCAGCGTCTGTTGAAGGCCTTCTTTCGGTATCCTCACATGACAGAAAATGGAAGGACAAAAGGGAAAGAGTGTGTGTCCTCCTTCACACGGCAGAAGCACAGAAGAGGGCAAACCCATTCCCCAAGCCTTTCTCATAGTGGCATTCATCTTTCCCTTCCTCCCAGCAGCAGTGCCCTCATGGCATAACACTTCCCAAAAGACCCCGCCTCCCAACACCATTGCACTGGGGATCAAGTTTCCAACATGTGCATTTGGGGGAACACCTTTATACCACAGCTAAGGCCCTTACCAAGGACCAAGCTGAATATTCAGTCTTAGACTCCCATTCTTCAGAACAGGGAGAAACAAATGTCTATTGTTTAAGGTACATGATCTATGGCATTTCATTGTAGTGGCCTAAACTAAGACAGTTATCTGCCAGTTTCAGTAAGAATGACTAATAAGAATAGCTAGTATAAATTCAGGTATATAGTACAACAGTTATAAGTATAAAACTGTAGCTCTGCTGATTGCTAGTCGTGTAGCGTGGACAATCAATTTACCATTTCACCCATCTTTCCTTCATTGATGTTCACTGTGTCACATACACAGTAAATATTTAATAAATACTAGCTACTATTATCAAATATTTACTATACACTGGGCAGCATACATAGTGCTTTTCATACCCAATCTTATTTAACCTTGCAACAAATCAATGAAGTACATATTCCTACCCTCATTTCAAAATTAAAACAAAGCAAAACTGTACTTTACAAAAGTTAAGGAATTTATTTAATGGCACCATTGTTAACTGGAGAAGCTGGGATTCAAGACAAGATGTGTATGAAGTCATCTCCAGACATCCTGATTTGATTGATCTGGGGTAGGGACCAACCACTGATGTATTCGAATGTTCTGGTGATTCTGTGTGTAGCTGAAGTTGAGAACCACTACTCTAGAGATTTTCAACCACCACCTTTCTCTTCCTCTTCTTCTTCTTCTTCTTCTCCTCCTCCTCTTCTTCCTCTTCTTCCTCTTCTTCCTCTTCTTCCTCTTCTTCCTCTTCTTCCTCTTCTTCCTCTTCTTCTTCTTCTTCTTCTTTTTTCCTTTCCCTGCTTCTAACCTCCACTACTGAATTAGAATTTCTCAGAGTATAACTTGGAAAACTGTATTTTAAACAACCATCCCAGGTAATTCTAATGATTTTGGGGGCCACCATTACCCTGTATATGTTTTTTTCTTCCCCTAGATGACTCATTACTTATGATGATGTATGTTTTTCTTTTTAGCATTTAGTGCAGTGTGTTACTGTCTTAGTAAAATAAGTTCACACTGGTTGCTGAATGGTTTAGAGCAGTGGTTCTCAACCTTCCTAATGCCACGGCCCTTAATATGGTTCCTGTGGGTCACAACCACTGGTTTGGAGCACTGTAAAAATAATGTTGCGAGAGGCTTAGGTGTGGGTTATGGCTGCAAGGACAATACAGGTGTGGCATATAAGTAGATGATACAGAAGGGTTTTAAAGCAACCGGACTCCTGAGCAGAAAGTTACAGAAAGCTGGATATAGGGCCTACACTGTGCCCTTCACAGTAATAAATTACTATAGTAAATATTCAAAATAGAAGATAGGTCAGATCATGCCTTAAACCAGTCATAGAATCCACTTATTAGTTTATAGTTAGGACATATAAGCCTTCCATTCTTATCATCCACTTAAATATATTTCCTTTCTGTCAGTAAATCAGTGGCACTTTTAATCACTGGCATCATCCAGTGGCAAGCCAGAAATCATGAGTCCACAGGAGAAGCAACTCCACATCAAAGGTTAGTACTTAATTCGGGCAGGTCCTTTCAACTTGCCAAAGAAATACCCTTGGATTAGCAGAGGGGGCCTGTATAAAGTACAGTTGTTTCTGGGCTTAGGCCACAGAGCCAGATGATTCAAAGCCAAGACCTGGTCAGATTTCCCAGCTGTGACAAACATAAAGTGACTATAAGTTCAATGTCATCAACAAACTTACCACTTTGTCATTTAGGTTTAGACATGGAGCACTCTTCTATATGTGATGAAAAGCCTTTCGGGTTTTTGCTGAGTTTTCAACTGCATTGAAATGACTGTCACAAACAAATAACAACAAAAAACTGGTTCAGTGCTTTCTGGGAAAAGGCCAAATGTGAATGTTCTGTTTTCATTCATGTATGTTTTTAATTCATTGGAAGTTCTAGAAATTCATATATTCTATTCATTCTGACAATGAATATAAAAACATCTTCAAAGATCCTTGGTGGTAGAATCCAAAATGAAATTAACATATTTTAAAGAGTTTCCTCTTCTTCTATTCCCTCCACAAATACTTCCCCTTACATTATTAATGTTTTTCATATCCAGAAATGAAGAAAAGAAATCAACAATATATTAGACTTTAGTATAAATTTCCATCTCTTTCATCTCAGTTATTTCTGATATACATGGATGACTCTCCTACTAATTAAATTACAAAAATGTAAGATATGTGTGTATATGTTATCAAAATGTTAACATGTAAACATTTATAGTTATAGAAACTATGTTATATGAATGAACAATTAATAAGGAGGTAAATATTAGGGGAAAAAGGAAGCCTGGACAGGAACAAGGAAAAACATTGGAACCAACAGGAAAAATTACAAAGTGACCATGTGTGCCCAGGGAAAGGTACAGGCTCAGAAAGGACCTGAGATGACCTTAAGCCTACTACTAAGTCTTCTCCTTGCCATACAAGTAGTCTACAGAAATAAATCAATAAACACACTAAAAAATAGCAAACCTTGAGAAAGGGGAGAGAATCTGATTTCTAAAATTAGCACATTATTAAATTAAAGATCAAGAAGATTTTAACACCAATGTGCATTTGGAATACACATGTGTATTTGGAAATTAATATTCAGACATTAACAATAAATCCTAATGACACACCTTACTGTATTATAGATGTTATCATGTGGACTGGCCATGATGGTAATCCTTGTGTTTATATGATCACTGAGAATGACAAGTTCAGAGATTCTAGAAATGACTTTGAAATAACACTTGACTATTAGTTCTTCTAAAGGCAAGTTGAAGTCAAAGGTATCTAATAGATTTTGAGTGAATATTAAGGTCAAAGGCTAACTTTGATGGATCTCCACCAATGACTCAAGCTTGCCTTGTGAGGCGTGGCCTTTAGAGAGTCATTGAGTCATGAGGGATTCTCTCTATAAAATTGGATTAAATAACCATACAAAGGGACTTGATGGACATAGTTCATCCCTTCTTGCTCATCTTTTTTGCTCTACCCTGTGAGGACATAGCATCCCTCTCCTCCAGAGAACACGATGTTAAAATGCCATCTTAGGAAGCAAACAGCACCCCTTATCTGACATAAACTGCCAGCACTTTGATTTTCAACCTCCCAGCCTCCAGAACTATGAAAAATAAATTTCTTTTATTCATAAATTATCTAGTCTCAGATACTGTGTTATTGTAGTACAAAAGAAACTGATGAAATTGGGGTGATGTTCTACAGCTGCAGGACACCAAAGATTGCCAACAAACCCCAGACACTGGGAGAGAGTCATGGAACCGCTTCTTTCTCATTCATAACCATCAGAACAAACCCACCCTGCTGGTACCTTGATATTGGACTTCTAGCCTCCTGTCTGTTATAGCAGTCCTAGAAAACTAGTACCATTAGGATAGGAGGACTTTCTATAAATAATGTTATGATAACTAGCCAATCATTTGAGGAAATGAATTGTATGTTGATCTGGCCTCTCATACCAAATTTAATTATATCTTCATCAGTGTTCAATGTTTAAACAATGTATTGGAAGAAAATATTGGTGAATATAATTTAACATCTTAGAATGGAGAATTTTTTAGCATGATATAAACTCCCCAAATTGTAAAAGATTAATAGCTTTCATTATTTTTACATTTAAAACTCATAAAAATTTTAAATATTGAGAAAAAAAACCCAGCTAAAGTTTTGAAAATGATACCTTAATACCTAGGAGATATTATCTATCTAACAAAACATAAGGTATATATAATAGAAAAATATATGGCATATATTATATAATTATATATCCTTTAGCTCAGTAAACACACATACATACACATACTCTTTAGCTTAGAAAACATATCAAGAATGCATTTCAAAGGCATTACTGGTCAAATATTGAAGTCATATACACACAAACACACACAAAGTATCTTACACACATACTATTTTACATACATACACTAAGTCCTCTAACATTATTTAATGAGAAAAAAACTAGAAACAAGCCAAAAATGTTATCACTTGAGATTGGTTAAAAAATTATTACCATTTTTATTTTAAAATATAAAAATCATATATTAGATTTATCAATACAGAACCATCTTCATGAAAAATTGTGAAGTGAAAAAAAATATTTAATAATGCCTATTTAACATGACCTTGAGGGTACCCCTTCTGTATGCACAAGAAGTATAGCCATCTGAAGCCTAGAAAAATAATAAAAAAATTATAATACAATATAATATTCTATAATATAAATATTAATATTCTATTAATATAAATATAATAGTGATAGTATTTAAGATGATTTTTCATTTAATTTTGACTTTTTTTAACATTTGAAATTCCAACTTGTGTCCATTAATAATTATGAAGCTATTTATATGATTAATTAAATTATGAATAAACACATGTTCAAAATATTTATTTTTTTTCACCAGCAATTCTACTCTATGAATATATCTTAAATAACTATGCACCCATGAATTTACATGCAGGGATAATATTTGTTTATAATTTTGAACATTAGGGAATATCAATAATATATAACAACATATAATTTGTAACATAAATTAGGCTATATCCAAGTAAATACTATGAAGCCATAAAGTATAGTATTATAGAGAACAGTATACACTGTATGATTAAAAGTCTGTTGGAAAGTATTTCTAAGTCTACAAATAGAAAAAAAGTCATTGGAAGACATATAACAAAATGTTAAGTGTTTTTATTTCTCAGAAATAGAATTACTGATATTTCTTCATAATTCTTTATAATTATTACTTATAATAATACAAATATATAGTATGAACAGATAATTTCTGTTCCCAGGGCTGATATATGTGCACATTCACACAAACAAAATGAACAAATGCATCTTGCATATTTGAAATGTAAAAAACAAGTTTGAGATAAAATTTTATTTTTTCCTTCCTTTTCAACCCAGCTTCCTTCTGTCCAATGTTGCTCATATAGAGGCCATTCGTTCTGGGGCTACTTGATTCAGAGCTCAGTAAGAACACCCTTGTATTCAACAGGAATCAAAGACATGTACCATCACAGAGACAGACGCCTTTTCTGAGAACAAATTCTCTAGCTTCCATCTTCTGTGTGCCACCCCCTTCTCTATGTTAGTACTTTTGGAGATTAGAATTTTAATTGTATGACTTGTGGAATGCAGTTTTTCTTCCAACAGCTGTGTTTATGGTATATAATCTATTAGCTGCTTGTATGCCAACATTTAAAAGCATTCTGATGGATAATACTCAGTAAAGGATTAATCTTTTTCAGCGTCACCCTCTTGACCTGCAAATGTGCATTAGTGGGGGGTATAATGCCTTCTCTGACGTTTGTTTGCGATGCATCCATACACATTCTGGGATGCTCATTCAGGTTTCCTGGCATTGAGGCAGATCTGCAAGTCAGCACTAAGGCTTATAGTTCCCATATGCCAGGGTTAAGGGAATGAGGACTTGCAGAGCCTTTCTGTTGAGCTTTGAGCTTTGT
This sequence comes from Galagoides demidoff, assembly GCA_963574575.1. Taxonomy (NCBI): domain Eukaryota; kingdom Metazoa; phylum Chordata; class Mammalia; order Primates; family Galagidae; genus Galagoides; species Galagoides demidoff. Next base: position 25,444 of record CAUYQV010079789.1, read on the forward strand.
ATGTTCATGTTGGCCTTCCTGCTGGTTTACTCTGCTACACATCAACTATTCCAATTTAAATACAGTGGCGGCCATAAATAAATGTAACAAGAAAAATGAGGTTTGTCTCCTCTGATGTGTTCTCTGCACATGGTTTGGTCAGGACCATTCTAAAAAATAAACAGAAGAGGACTGCCTTTGGAGACCTTCCGATTCTTCACCCACTAGCTCCTCTCACAATATCTGAAATCACACTTTCAAACCCTGGCTTTACCATCTACTAGCTCTATAAACTTGGGTAGATTATTCACTGTTCTGAAGCTCTATAATGGGTAAAATATTATGTATATTACAGAGACTTAGGGAAGAAAAATAAATCATAGATTTTGTTATGGAAGCAAAATAACATTTTATATTTTACAATTGATTCTTTTGAGTCAAAGTTACTGGATAGTTCGCTGAAAGTGATTAGACTCACTCGAGAAGGATCACAAAAGTATATGAGAGGATCAAAGAAGCAAAGTCTTTCACTAGCCTTTCAATGGATCTGATCCTCTGCCACCAATTATTATATTTTTGTGTGAGTAATTTTTAATTAATGTTTTTGCTAAATGTAAGCAATAAATTTACTTTATTAGATATGTGTGTGTGTGTATATACTATTTCATTTATAGGTGTCTAGTATCTTGGCTTAAATTTTGAGCAGTTTTTTTTCCATGTCTTTTTATTAAACCATTTTTAAAAGTATAGTATAAGCAATGCTAAGAATTTAAGTCTAAACATAATAGTACTTTTATCCTTAGTCAGTTTTGGAGTTGGAGCTGGACCTTCCTTATTATAGGGAAGAAGAGGTGAATGGAACAAGCATAAACCTTGAAATCATTCAGATCTTGGACCAAATATCGCTTTGCCACCTTTTTAGGGAAGTGATTTGGAGAAAGATCTTAATCTTCATAGTCTTGATTCCTTCTGTTTAATGTAAATAATAATACTTACTTCAGATGATTGTGGTAAGGATTAGATGAGGTAACATATTAGAAAGTGCATCTATCACAGTTTGATAGTGGCAGGAATAAAATGGTAGTTGTTATAATTGCCAATGTTGCTGTCTGTCACTACTGGCACGTCATTCATATTTTCAGTGGAAATGCTTTGAAAGGGAGGAGGGATTAGTCTAGGCTGGCCATGAGTGGACATTAATTACATGTAATCTAAAGTTGTAGCCTGAGGTAGCAACTAGTTTACCAGGCAGACTAAAAGGAAATCACAACTATAAATAATTATAAATGTTAGATACTATTTTTCTGCTTAGAGATAATTTCAAATTGTGATTCATTTCTGAGAAGGACTAGTATGTCATTATATACAATTGTTGCAATGTGTTTATGTGCTCTACCTGAGGAACCCTAGGATGACACCTCTAGCTGAACAAAATTGGGTTTATGGGCTCATTGGAATGAGGGAAAACACACTATGGTGACCACTGGGGTCTTTGAGGGCTCCAGGGTTAGAGAAGACTTTGGGGACTTCAGGGTATTAGGTGGGGAGGGTTCAAGGAGGTGGAGGTCTGCTTTGGATTGGAAACTGCCAGGAAGCCAGAATAGTTCTGTGATCAGGTAGTTTAATAAATCTTGTCTAGAAGGTAGGGAAGTCAAGCAAACCTAAAGCAGCAGTTACTTGTCCCAGCCAGGATGGAAACATATTTTGCTGTTTCTGTTGTTTAGTTTTTGTGAAATGTCTTCTTTTTATCTTGACCCATTGTGATCTCAGAGTGGCCTTGTTTGATGTTGGTATTTTGTGCAACTGTTGGTGTTCAATAGAAGACCACAGAGTGTAAGATCCAGGCAACACCAAAACCTAAGTTATGATGCCAGGGCAGGTCCTGCCTGTCAAGAGCTACTTTCCTCCCTCAGTTTTTGTTCTCCAAGGACAAAACTTACAGGGCAAGAGGGAATCCCTAATGAGTTATTTCAAGGGAAACTCTAGTCAAATTGTAGTAACACCAAGATTTCCCAAACTGCATTCAGTGCCATAATATACAATCATCTACTTAATATTTGAAACAAGTTCCCATTTAAATTAAATAAATAAAGTTTATTTCAATGTACAAATGTATATTAGTATTACTCAAAGTGGGAAGTCAATGTAAAAATAAAATAAAGACACTATAATAAATTCTACCTGGATGACTTTGCCCACTGTAGGTTCTGAGGTTGAGGCCTGATTTTGCTTTATTATAAGGAAGTCTCAAACACATGCAGAGATGTGAAAATATTACTAGACTGAGGCTTCGTATCTGATACAATTTGAAGGATTAAAAAGAAATAAAAAAGAAATAAATGTATTGCTATAATGGCCAACACTATTCAATACCAAGTCTGCATTCCCTCTAAAATAATGACACTCACTGCCTATTTTATGACTATTATTATGCTATTATTGCACATACACATTTTGGCAAACACTGACCTGTTCATTCTGGACATCTGACTAACCCTATTAGTCTAAAATATCCAGAAAAGGTTCTTACTTTTGGTGATTCATTCCAGATGCCTTATTGAAAACAGTGTGCCCATGTTACTTGACATCATAACAGAGAGTTGCTCTAATTCCTTTTATCAACTGTTTAGTACAGGTGGTTTTGCCCAGAGAGGGAAGGACCTCATACATTTCATAAGAATTTACATAAAACCCAGCTTTTACTGAACTCCATTGTACAAGGGCTCTTTCTTTGTTTACCATTGCCCATACTTCCTGACATTTCTAAATCTGTAAGGTCAAATAAGGCAGAGGTAAGAAAACTGAATGAAGAAACAGGACATGTGGATGTCTCTCTTTCAATAATTGTGTGGCATGGGACATATCACTTGCTTTAATTTTTTTTAACACTAAGTAAATTAAAAAGGTCCAACTCAAGTAATTGTGGCAAGAATAAAATAAATTGATAGGCACAATAATAATATTATTATTATGTTTGAACAAGAATTAAAGATTCCAGTCATCTACTTTAGGCATCATGTGTTGAACTCACAGGGCTTAGAATTCTGTCATTCAATGAAAACTTCCATGTGGCAGTTTTGATCACATGATAGTTAATCTTAAGCATGTAACTTTCCATGATCATCTAAACGTTCATTGTGGATTGAATGCTAAGCTGCTTGCCTTCCTTTTGAACTTTGAGGGCCTTTTCCCAGATGGTGTCATGTAGCTCACTGCTTGTATTATAGTTCCTGATGACTGCAAAAGCTTGTTCCACCTGAGATGCCACAGCACCCCACCTCGGGGACTCAGAGTGGCCAGCCTTCCCATGTGTTTCTCATCCCCACACTCTAAGTTCTTTTGCTGCCTTGCCTGCATAACAAATATAAATATGATTCTGGATCTGGATTTCTCCCAGATGAGCAGACTTCAAAGCAAGTGTGGGGTCTCCAGGAGAAGGCTTTTCCTTTGGCCATCTGTGTGACCAATGCCAGTTAGTGTCTGGTTTCCTTGGTGATGGTATGATTAAAGGAGGAGGCAAAGGTAGGAAGGAAGGGGATAATCCAAAGAGGTTTGTGGTTATCCATAGCTGAAAGTGAATGAAGGAAGAGAGACAAAACTAAATTTTCCATCTGGAACAGCAATTTAGGTTGAGCATGACGTATTTAGTGCAAGAAGCAGGTTAGCAGCAACATGGCATCAACCCACATACCATAACGTTGCGTGTCATTATTTAACATGCTAGTACATCACTATTATATGCTCATTACTGGAAGCAGCTTCCCACCGAAGAGTAGATCATTATTTCCTTGAAGGCCATGTCAGTGACTGATGAGGATCGTATAATACGGCAGCTACCCTAGGTTTTTCATGATAGAAGTGAAATAAGACTTGTTCTTTTAGGATTGTATAAGTAGAACTTGAGATACGAGGGACTAAGGTAGAATGGCTTCTAATTCTTCTGTGGGGGATTTAATATCAGCCTGAGCATATAAAATGTATCTGCATTACTCTTTCAATTATACTTTGTTCTTTCTTTTCATTTTCCTTTTTAAAGTCTTTTTTCCTTTTTTTTTTCTTCTCTTTTTATATCTGTCTGTATGGTCACTTTCACTTGAGCTAAGAACTATTTCTATATCAATGCTGTATTTCTTCTTTAAAAAATAAGTAATTTCTTCCAGCTAATTTGAAATACAGTAGAACCTCTCTTTAAGTTGACCACCCAAGGGACCATAACAAACTGGCCAACATGAGGAACTAGGCTTACTGTACTGATATATAGATATATGGTGCATTTCCAGTCTGTGAAAATTAAGTCAACTTAAGGAGGTGGTCAGCATAAGGATGTGGTCAACTATAGAGGTTCTATTATATATAATAAATTATTGTTAACCATAGTTACCCTACTGCATAATTGAACACTAGAACTCTTAAATAATCTAAAAGTATTTATGGCATACCTATCAGATTCTCAATGTGTGCCAATTGATCTTAACTTGGGGTACACAGTCATGGCTATTGACCCTAAATTGCCTTTCTTCACAGCTTTGCTCATAATAAAATCATGGGACTGATGGCCTGCTTTATTGGAATGTTGCCTTTTGGTGTGAAAATGAGACAAAGGGCAAAAAGTAACAGGTAGTGGAGAAGAAAGTTCATCCGTCTGTGGCCTCCTGCAAGTGAAGGAGGCACACATTAGTCTTTTCCTCATGTGCCATTTTGTCTCAAGGTAACAGGAGAGCCGTCCATGCTCCATTGAAAATGTTCATTAACATTTTGTAAAATGAATAAACGAAAGGAGGGAGATGAAGTTTGGTCTTACTGTCTCACAGAGGGCACAGACAGAAGAAAGTCCACCTACAACGGATGCATACATTTCAAACTTGGGTTGTTCAAGACTCCAAGGGATATCTGAGTACAGTGTTCTTATTGCAGCAGACTTGGGGCACTCATCATCCTTTTTTTCACTCTTTACCCTCGACCATATTTGGCAGTGAGAAAAATAGACCTGTCTACAAAAATAATTTTTGAAGAATTTTTTTAAATAACTTTTTAAGAAAAGTAGACTTGTCTACAAAAATAATTATTTAGTAATAATTTTTATGTACAAGCTTTCATATTATCTCCTGTCACAAGCACATGAGTTAAAATTTTGCTGTTAGAACTGAGGAACCCAAAGGGTGGTTAGGTACAGGGTTGCCAGGATCATTTAAGGCTTTAAGCTAAAATCAAAGCCCAGGATCCTTTGCCAATCTAATATCTAATAATTTCTGTTAGGTCATTTAATTTTGGAATTTGCTTTAGAAAGCTCAAGGAGAGAAATCTAATATGGTATATAAAGTTGACAACAATTTGGACTATTAACTGATTTATCTTTTTTTTTTTTTTTGAGATAGAGCCTCAAGCTATCCCCCTGGGTAGAGTGCTATGGCGTCACAGCTCACAGCAACCTCCAACTCCTGGGCTCAAGCGAGTCTCCTGCCTCAGCCTCCCAAGTAGCTGGGACCACAGGCGCCTGCCACAGTGCCGGCCATTTTTTGGTTGCAGCCATCATTGTTGTTTGGCGGTCCGGGCTGGGGATTCAAAACCGCCACCTTAGGTGTATGTGGCTGGTGCCCCAGCCGATTGAGCCACAGACGCCAAGCCCATTTTTTCCCTTTTGTTGGCCATTTCACTTTAACATGTTTGCAATGGTGTCCAACCAAGGTTGTAGTTTTATTTTTCTGTCCTCTTCAATAAGATCATCTCCATGGTAAAATTTATTCAGCATTTCTGCACCAAAATGCTTGTGGATATTACTGCTACTAAATCTTAATAGAAATACTTATATGATTTTATTTTAAAAAGTGAAACTTTTAGACATGCCAAAAAAACCCAGATGATTAGTGACTTACAAAAAGTTAAAGAAATATACTGCTTACTTTGAAAAATGTAAATTTTATATAGTGTTCCATGGATTTACTGACATTTTCTGCCAAAATGGTGGCATTGAACTAGAAACCTTTCTGGCACACTTAGGAATTTAGTGAATGTTTAGCCATATTGGAAAAAAAAAACCCTCTTATTTATTAAAAAGTTAAAATATAAAACTTTATTTTATTGAGTGACAAGGAAGTAATGCATAGTTTTCTTTAGTTACCTTGCCAAATACTTCTGGGGCATGTAAATTCATTTCACAATACCCAGATGCACTAAGTACCAAATGTTTGTGAAACCTGCCTGTACAAAGCCTGCCCTACTAGCAAGGTAGGTTAGAGGTAAACAGCTGTTCTCTACTGCTGCCATGGAATCCTTGCCCACAGGTCATCTGTGATTGGTGATCTAAAATGCTCACTATTTATTTCATTCATTTGGTGGGTGATGGGAAAAGTAAATCAAAAGTAGTCATTAGAGGAATTTAGGCTCACAGGTGATTTGTTTTCACATAACCACTTCAGTGAACCCACCCAGACACTTCTACTTCCCCCAACAGTTCTGATTTTCATGAAACTAAAACATATTTTGGCAGGAGCCCTTTTTATTCCTGTACTCTGAATCTATTTGATATTTTATAAAAACACAGGCCCTATAATTCATCTTCATTTACATTTAACTTATCCAGATAGTATTTTACAAAGTAAGTTAATGCCCAGAAATTAGTTGGATTTGTCTTTTTTTATATTGAAGAAATCCTCTTTTATCACAAATAGACTGATAAATAACTTCTATTCCAAATTATAAAATAATAATCATTGAAGATTTCAAATATAAAAGGGTTTGAGTGTAATATTCAACTACAACAGGTATTAAAAAGAGATTGTCTACCAAATGCAAAGCACTAGAAAAAGATAACTTGGTTAATTTCAGTACAGTATGTGTGTATGTACATATATATGTATATGTGTGTTATAGTTATATCTATATACTCTCTACATGTACTATTTATATAATCAATATATAGGTTAATACCCATCTCCCAAAGGCTGTGTTTATCTCTGAGATGGACCAAATGTAGTATGGGGTTTCTGCATAGATTTAATACACAGAATTTGGATACAGAAAACTTTCTTTAAAATTCACTAAGAAAAGCCAGGCATGGTGGCTCATGCCTGTAATTCTAGCACTCTGGGATTCCTAGACAGGTGTATTGTTTGAACTCAGGACTTCGAGAACAGCCTGAGCAAGGGCGAGATCCTGTCTCTAACAACCTAGCTGGGCATTGGGGTGGGGGCCTGTAGTCCCAGCTATTTCGGAGGCTGAGGCAAGAGGATCATTTAAGCCCAAGAGTTTGAGGTTGCTGTGAACTATGATGCCACGGCACTCTACCCAGGGTGACAGAACTCTTCTTTCTTGAAAGTGGTTGATAATACTTTTGCTAATTTACTGATGGTCTTAGCCATAAGTAGCATACATAGTAAAGGGAACAGTGGTAACACTTCCCAAGTTTTCCAGAGGTATAAGACAGCTTTGTTTTAGCAACTATTTTTACTTTTAGATCAAAACATCCAAGAACTTTGCTATATTCCTATTCACAATGGAACAGGATTCAAAAGATAATAAGTCAAGGAGGGCAGTGACACTCTACCCAGGGTGACAGAGTCAGACTCTGTGTCAAAAAATAACAAATGAATAAAAAAACAAACAAAACAACTCACCATGTTTTTCATTTCATTTGTAAGTTTAGTTAATAACAGATACTAGAGGAATGTTTGAAGGCAGGCGGAGGGAGAAAGGGATTAGATCCTTGATGTTTTACTTGTTTACCTCAGTCAACAAGCTATGTATCAGGCAACATCTAATCAAAAAAGTAGAAACCCCTCTTATATATTTTATCAGAGAGATTTAATATGGGACTTAATTATTACTGGTTCTAGGAGGTACTTGTAGGAGGGGCCTATAGAGTGAGGCTCAGCCTCTGAGCAATGGTTGCTGCCCTGGATGTGCTGGCACCACCAACTGTGTGCATCAGAGCTGGTACTGAAGCATGAAGAACGAGGAGAAAAGGCCATTGCTCAGGCAACTGAGGCAAACAAGTCAAACATCAGGGATCTAATCCCTTTCTCCCTCCGCCTGCCTTCAAACATTCCTCTAGTATCTGTTATTAACTAAACTTACAAATGAACTGAATAGTTTGTAGAATCCAATTCTTAGCACCACAAAGCAGAGAAAGAGTTCTTTGCTGAGAATAGCAAAATAACTCAAACAGAAGGCAAGTATCTATAGAACCTTAGCTGTTGATCTATTTTATAGTACAAATAATAACTCTTCATGAATGTCTTTTGCTTCTTTTTTTTTAATGTAGGTTTTCTTAGATTCACACAAAATTTTACCTTAGTGCCATGTGCTGAACCCTAAATCCACTTCATTGTCTAACTCCAGTGAGGTTGGCTCTTACCAAAAAATCTCCCAACAGCAGATTCTGGTGTGAATGTGGAGAGAAAGAAAAACCTTCACATTGTTGGTGGGACTGCAAACTAGGACAATCCCTTATGGAAAACAGCATTGAGATACCTCAAAGAACTAAAAGTAGGCTTACCGTTTGGGCCAGCAATCCCTCTTCTAGGTATTTACCCAGATAAAAAAAGACATGTTATAAAAAACACACTGGCACTTGAAAGTTTACAGCAGCATAATTCACAATTGTAAAGATATGGAAAGAACTCAAGTGGCCATCCATACTGAGTGGATTAATAAAATGTGATATAGGTTTACCATGGGGTACTACTCAGCATAAAAAAGATGGAGATCTTGTATCTTTTGTAACCACTTGGATAGAACTGGAGACCGCTCTTCCAAATGAAGTATCGCAAGAATGGTAAAAAAAAACACGACATATCCTCATGGAGTTAGTTGCTCAACACTATGTGCACATCTGGAAGTAAATCTCAGTGGAAATCAAGTAGGTGGGGGATGGGTAAATGCACACATACAACTTTGATTTTAAATGTACAAAAGCAAATTGTGTAACCAAAACCTGTGTGCCCATATAATATTCTAAAATTAAAAAATATAAAATCATATTTCAAAATTGAGAAAATAGAAACGCACACACATAAACAGAAATGCAGAAAGAATAAAGCACATGCCTGTAAGGAAACAGTACAGGTATTTGGGGTTAAGAAAAGGTGTTTTAAAATAACAAAGATCCCAATGCTGCCCCTTACTGGTCATATACCCTTGGTCAAGATCTAAATCTAACTAAGCCTCAGTTTCCCCATTACAAATACTATTACTATCTCTTTCGTAGAATGAAGGAGATTGTATATGTAAATGAATTAGGACTGGGTATATAGTGAGTGCTCAAAAATTCTAGAAAATGAGAAAATTCCTGGGTCATGTAAATATTGCACTTCTTTGTTAAATATGATGAAATGCCTGTAAAATGTAGAAGATGTAAGAATTAAAATCCAGTTTTCTTTCTGCCATAAACTCACACAAGGGTAGTTCTTCTCTGTGAAACTTTGTTTTTTCACATAGTGTTTTTTGAATTATTTTAGAAGCATTTTAGAGAGCATTGCTCTGTCTCTAGATGTTTTTCCCTTTAAGAGAAATTTAGAACAAGTAGACACTGGGGAGAGAGAAGTAGGGAAGATAGTGGGCCAACATCCCAAGAGTCCTTTTACCTTCACTGTGCCAGTTGGCACTACACAGCGGCCTCCCACGCTTCCCTTGCGTACCTTGTGATCTCAGAGTAGTGAGATAGGAGATTAAACCATTTCCCATAGGGAGTGTTATTTCATTTCTTCTAACCTACCTCCCCCTCACCTGTTCATTGAATCAATCTGAATGAGATGAACAAGTTGTTCTGGAAACTGTAGAAACATGAAGATTTACCAAGACCATTAATTTTATTTTGAATTTTTTTCTCTAATTTCTCTTTTTTATTTCTTCAGGAATCTGGGGATACTTATTGAATAGGAAGGTTTGAAAATTAAGACATGATTTTGAAAGTATCCAATTTGGAGTTTGGACATGAGTCTTGTTTCGGTGGTTTTGCTCCAGCTATTATCAAACAACTGGATGACCTCCAGAAGGACTCAGGTCCTCCTCATAGGTCCCATTGAGCTGTGCGCACCTGTCACCTGCATCCCCAGTATGTTTACAACTGCCGCATCCTTTAAAACTCTGGCTGTAATAACATGCAGTGCTCAAGTGAAGGTCAAAGTGATTACATATTTGTTTAATAGGTCATGAAGGAAAAGGAATGTTGTTGGAGCATTAATTAAACAACTTTCCATTTTGACCACACTTTGTGATTAAAATCTCTGAAAAGTTAATAATGGAGTAAATAAAAGTCTAAGCAAACTTAAGGGAAAAAAAACCTATACACATTTATGCCATGTGGAATTATGGAGTGCCTGATATTATCTAAAGAATGAATGTACTAAGCAGAATGATGGAATTATAAAAGTTTCATGTATAGACACATTTTGGGGGGGAAATGTAATAAATTTTTCATAAAATTTCAAATTTCAAGCTAGGTAGACTGGGACCTTTATAATGGGCCTAACTCCCTCCACCTTACTTATCTCTACAACTTTATGTCCTTCCTCTGTCCTTCAGACCTCCCTGAAGAATTTAGCATTCCCCACTGGTCTTTTATATGTGTGCCCCTCTAACTCTGCTGTCCTTCAGCCTCTGCTCAATACCAGAAGTATTTGGAAGTCTCCATGGAGTCCTTCCTAGCTCTCCCAGGATAAGTGGCTCTGGCATCTGTATTCTAGCAGTTAACCATATCAAGTATCTATCCTCACCACACAAAAAGCATATCTTTGAAATTAGGGGTCCTAGTATAGTTGTGTTTACATTTTTTACCACCTAGCACCATGCCTGTTATAGACTCTGTGTCTAATGAATACAATTAATGCTAAATAAGATCTCAGAATTTTCGAATAAAAGGAATTTAACTGAATATATGTAATTTTTAAATATTTGGATACAAATGTGTCACATTCATTAGGGGAAATCTGGAGAAAAATAAGTAAGGGGAAAATATTGGGTCCTAGCAAATAGCTGAAGTCTCAGAACCAGAGGGCAGGCCTGGGCTGTATTGTAATTTTTGCCACAATATAAATCTCACTAGTGATAAACCCAAGGAGATGTACAACAGAGCTTTCACAAATCAACGTTTTCTGGGTACATGAAAGCTCCATTTGGAGTCAGGCTTACCAGTTCAATACCTTTTCCCTCAATAACCATAGCAAGCAGAAGGTATTTAACTTCATGAATTATAAAATGACAAGAAACATTTCTGTATGGGTTGTGGATTCAATCCCACAACAGGTTCAAAAGTTCAGAAGCAGCTAATACCCAAATTTATCATACTATAGGTTACTACAAGAGCAGCATTTTTAAATAATATATACTTTAAATTATTGAAGGTAAGCATCAACAGGTAAGAACAGGGCGTTTTGAAGTATCCTCTTGTTTCCTAAAATGTTTCAGCACTTTTCAAATATTCCTCAGAGTAATAAATAATAAAACTATGTACATTTTGATATTAGTGAATAGCTAGCTGCTTGGTATATTTTATTGTGAATAGATATTTTATATCCCATTTTCCCTAAGTATAATAATTATAATAGAACATGTATTGAAGGATTATTATGTGTTCAGAAGAAACACTTTAAAAATATTTATTCACTTAATTTTCTCAGTCTTATAAAATAATTTCTATCACCACTGTACAGATGAGAAAACTGTAGATGAGGAAGCACCAGAATCAACCTATTATTTTTTCCCCTTTAAACCTTTGCTCATTCTGTCACCTTTTCCTCCCTCTTTCAATCCATCACTCTATTCTATGCTCTCTTCAAGACCAATCTAAATCTCTTTCTTGCGCTTCCCTGCAATCTTCTCTAATTTTTTCAGCCCTAAGTGGTTCCTTCTCTGCAATAATCTACTCATTCGTCCGCACATCCATACACGCATCAAATCTTTACTAGATTTTTGTTATGTGAAGGCTGTAAGAGGCTGGAGATCATGCATTGCTGACTTGTGTTTTTGCTTCATATACTGGGTTTGTCTTCCTAATAGATTATAAACTGCTTGAAGGCAAATGCACAAATTGAAAACCTGAAAGCCTGAATGGGTGAGCAGATGACAAAGGATTAAGGTCTAGATGATAATTAGGCTGGGAAGTCCAAAAGAAACTAGAGTAGGAGAAAGCAATGTTTGGCGGATTAGAAAAACTAAGAGAATTTTCAGTACTATTTACTTCAGAGTGGTTTATAAGGATGAAGAATAAAAAAAGACAAGTGGGTTTGGATGGAGTTAGTTGGAGCTTTAAAGTGAAGTGCTCAAAGGAACACATAAAGGTGAGGAGGCCTCTGCTGTAGAGCTATCGGGAGTGACCTTGTCTCTAGAGCTATCAGGTGTGACCTTGTCTCTAGAGCTATCGGGAGTGACCTTGTCTCTAGAGTTATCAGGAGTGACCTTGCCTAAGGCCCACTGGTCAGTACATATATATTTATAGGCACTTAACTCTCAACTTTAAGAAGTATTAATAATCTAGACACTGTTGGCCAAGCTAATACTTCTGGAAGCTGAAGCTGGGTTTAGCTGATGGAATATCAGTGTAAGACCTCTGGGAGGAAAATAATGGTGACTATTTACCGGACATTTACTAAGTACTGAGCACCATGTGTGATTTTATGTGTCAACGTGTCTGGGCCACAGGTGCTCAGATATTTGGTCAAACAGTAATCCAGGTGTGTTTTTGGATGACATTAACACTTACATCATCTATAGAATTGAGTAAAGCAGAGAGCCCTCCCTACTGTGGGTGGGTGTCATCCAATCAGTTACAGGCCTAAATGAAACAAAGATGATGACCCTCCCCTGGATAAAGCAGAATTCTTCCCACCTGACAAACATCAGACTGGGACATTGGCTTTTTCCTTGCTTTTGGACCCTTGGACACGAACTGAAACATGGGCTTTTTCTGGGTCTCAAGCTTAATTTCCCTCAGATTGTAACTACCCATGCCATCAGGTCTCCTGAGCCTCCAGCTTGCTCACTTGCCCTGAAGATCTGGGATCTGCCAGCCTTTGTAATTATATGAGCCAATTCCTTCTTCCCTCTGTCTCTCTCTTAAAATACACACACACCCACACGCACGAGCACACACATGCATGCACACACGCATACCAACATACATACATCCTATTGAGTCTGTTTCTCTAAAGCAACACTCCCTAGTATTTTTAGCACCTTGTCTCTAGAGCTATCAGGAATGACCTTGATGAAGGTCATGAAGACAACTTTTCCACAGACTAGGGGTGGGGGAGTGAGGGGAAGCAATGGTTTCAGAATAATTCAAGCACCTTATATTTATTGTGCACTTCGGTTCTATCATTATTATTATTACAATGTAATGTATAATGAAATAATTATATGACTCACCATAATGCAGACTCAGTGGGAGCCCTGAGCTTGTTTTCCTGTAACTACACCGTCTCATCTAGAGGTGATGGGAGACAGTGACAGGTAAAGCTTCACTTGCTCCCTCACCGCCACTTGCCTCCTGCTGTGTGGCCTAGTTCCTAAGGCCAGAAACAGGTATTCCTCAATGTCCCAAGGGTCAGGGACCACCGCTTTACAGACATCCGACAGAACAATATGATAGGGACTTCACATGCAATCTACCAGTTAATCTTGAGACCAGTCCATGAAGTTGATCCTATTTCCATTTCCACTCAGGTGAGGAAACTAAAGCCTAGTATGTTTAAGTAACATCATAGTAGGCAAATGCAAGGACTTAAGCTCAAATTCTCCTGCCAAGTCCAAGGCTCTTATCCGCCAAGTTCAGCATTTCTACTTCTAAAAAGAGATCTCTTGTGCCCAGAAAGTGCTCTCAGTCGTGGGGGTGAAAGGCAGATTGCAGCGTTTAGGAGGTCGGTGAGGAAAGGAAGGCAGTGGCTTTAGATCTCTCATTCAAGTACTTGGCAGCAGAACATAAAAGGGAAGTAAGATGCTAATTATAAAAGGAAACCAGATAAAATAATGAAATTTTCCATGTTCGAGAACTGTAAATTTTAGAAAGTAAAAAGTTGTAGAAAAGGGGGCTGAAGAATTTCCATGGCGGCAAGAAACTGCTACTATTCTCCTTCTATAGAAACAAAAAAATAATCCCAGTCAGGCCTTTGACCTCTAGGCAAATGCCAGGTCACCCTCTGGGTCATTTAAATGTATCCTTCATTTCCAGCTGCCAGGCAGACAGTGCATTTTCTTGGCCTGCTGATGAACAAGGCTCTCTTTGACAGATATTGACCAAATATAGTTGCTTTTCTCTTTCATCACCATTCAATTTGCTTAAATAAAAGTCCAATGAAAAATGACTTCCTCAAATATATCTACGCTGCACGTATTCTCTCCCGTTATTTTTGGAGGTCCCTCTGGAGTGATTTGGTTATATGCATGTAACTCCCCATTCACCACATCTAATATGCAAGTCTTAAATTTTTAAAATTGCCTGGGCGGTCCACAGACAGTACAGAAACAGTGTAGGTCGTCCGTTTGTGACTTGAAATCTGATACTCTGAATCCAGAGGAATTAATCACCATATCCATCTCTATTGCATTCCGTGTCTCCTTTTCCTCCCCGTCGTTCACCAGACAGTAATGTTCTCAGATCAAATATTCTCTATAAATTGAGAGAACATTTAGCTGATTTATGGGGCTTTTAGCTATTATATACTTACCTATTCAATAAAAGTAAGTACTTACATCACATGACACATATGCTACCTTCACAATATAAGATCTTTCCTTCAAGGGATTCAGGCATCAAATCGTAATGAGATTTCTTGTAGCTAATACATCACTTAAGGGCAAACTGACATTCTAAATCTATTTCCTTTTTTTTTTTTGTTCTTTTCATCAATGGAATTCAGGTCACAGCATTCTTTGTAAGATCCCAAGAAAGATTAAAATTTTTATTTTCTTTTTTAAAAAATGTAAACCTGTTGAATTAGCGAGGGTGAGAATGTTGGTTTTGCAAATAAGGTCAAAAAGGGGATACTGATTGGGTCCTTTATTCAAAATTGTCAATTTCCAGAGCCAGAAGCCGAGTAAATTATGCCTTTGTATTCATGCCATGGAAAAACACTGAGGTCAAATACATTATGCTGATCTTATTTTGGTGTATCAATGAATACATTAACAACCAATGAACAAATATTTACTTTGCAAATTCTTTGAGTATATGAAGACGCATGAGACATAACCTAACAGTAAGTTCCTTGAAAGCTGCTCAGTTCGGGGTTTCCCAATGTTGGCATTATTGACATTTTACAACAGATAATTCTCTGTTGTGGGTGACTATGCTATTCACCGTACAATGATTAGCAGAGCCCCTGGCTTCTATACACCAGAAGCCAGTAGCACTATCCCTCAGTTGTGACAACTAATACATATCTCTAGACATTGCCAGACAGTCCTCTGGAAGGCAAAGTCATCCCCAGTTGAGAACCAGCGTCATCCTTGACTTACCATCTATTGACTCCATTGTGAATATGATTACAACAAAGTTCTTTGGATCTAAAGGTAGAAATAGTCACTAAAACAAAGCTATCTTATACCTCTGGAAAACTTGGGAAGTGTTACTGCTCTTCCCTTTACCATGCTACTTGAGGGCTGAGACCATCAGTAAATTAGTAAAAGTGGTTTTAAGCACTTTCAAGAAAGACGGGTTTTTTTTCTGAAACAGTCTCACTCTGTTGCTCTGAGTAGAGTGCCATGGCATCACAGCATACAGCAACCCCAAACTCCTGTGCTCCAGTGATTCTCCTACCTCAGTCTCCTGAGTAGCTGGGATTACAGGTGCCTGCCACAACCTTCAGCTAGTTCCCCCACCTCCACACACACAGAATAGCCAGAGTCTGTGATAAAGAAAAGAGAATCCTCAAATTCACATGTTGTGAAATTAGGAACAAAAAGTCCAGGCACTATAATGGTTGGTTGACAAAGAAACCCAGAGGGCACATGAGAGACCCACCACTAATCAGAGAGGTCATGAATATAACCAAGAGGAAAAAAAAACACCAAAAGTGGACAAAGAGATGGATAGAACCTGGCTCTAAGTGATATAATAACATCCCTCCCTATATTATAAAGAATTAAGTGAGTGTAGATAATTTCTTAAGGTGAATTTAATACATTTTTGTGTGGAAAACTATTTGTCATTTTCATTCATCTAAACTAATTTATTTGTATTTAATATCCTCACAAAGAGCTTAATTGAAGGTATTATTAAGCCAGAAACATTTTAATGTGGGAGAGAAAAAAAATGAAAAATACTAAGTGTACAAGGTAAGATTCCTTTGGATTGATTTTTCTAGGTTATCTGTTACATAATAAGCCTCCTATGCAATTAGTGCTCAAAATAGGACAGAGTTTTCTTATTACCTGATTATTAATATCATTTTAGACACTGTGGGTAAGACAAAAATGGTTGTAACATAATTTCTAGTCCCAAAGGAACTTAGAACATAGCAGGGTAATTCAGACAAGCTGACAAAGAGGTATAAGGTAATGCAAAATGTAATATGTACCATAAATGTTCTATTACAGAAAGGAATTTCAGAGATTCTGAGAAGAGGGCACATTCAGTTTTCAAAATTAGAGATTTCAGGAAAAGGAAACAATTTGGAGTGTGTCTTAAACTAATGAGTGTGAAGGTGTAAAAAGGAGATAGAAGAAAGGCGACATTTTAGGTAGAGAAAAAATACAAGCAAAGATACGGGAATGGAAGTGGGAGGTTATTGTGTTCTTGTTCAATCATCAGCTACACTGGGGTAGGAAATTTCAAGAAATTTTCCTGAGCACCACCTGGAGACAGAAAATGTATCATCACTGGTGAAAAAAGGCTGGTTGGAACACAAGCTTGCCATGAAGGAGCAGGAGAGTGAACACAGGAAGAGCTATTGGATCCCAGACCAGGGAGAACTTTGAATATGAACTCAGGACTAAGGGACTTGCCCAATACTTAACCATTTAGAGTTTCAGATAGGAACCCAGCTTGCAACATAATTAGAAATATATTTTAGGCAGATGAATCTCATAGACAAATGAATACAGGAACCCAGTCATGGAGGATACGTAGGAGGTTATTATAATGATTCAGAAAAAAAAATACAAAAATGGAAAACAGATTTATGAGTATTATAACAGGATAGATCATCAGAATTTGGCAATTGGTTTGTTGACATACATGCATTGGCAATGATTAATCCTTTGTGGACTCATAAGCTAAAATTATCTGCTTTTCAAAACATGGAAAATCTGATTAAATAGTTATCCTCACCATTGTCTGTAAACACAATTATACTACAAAGACTTGATGGATGTATTTCAGGAGCAGTGTGGGTAGGCTATGATTCTTGGCTTGATAAGAAAACTGAGGGATTAAAATAAAGATTTTTCTGGCAATTGAAAAAAGCTTTGGAGATGATAGTTTTATTTTTAAGTCACAAACAAACCAAAACAAAATTAGTCTGATTACCTAGACTAGTAACGTTCCAGAAATGGAGTCAGTGGAATTGTTACTATTTCTCTTCTACTTTCACATCTTTATTTTAAATAGAATTTTATTGCAAACAACAAAGACTTATAACTTATTTTTAAAATTAAAACTCAAATATTTTCAAGGGACAATTAGATTAAAAAATTTGCCTTAAATATTGAATCTTGTAGACTGTGAGCTTCAAGAAACTTTGATTCTTCTCTTCTAACTCTGCAAAAATAAACAAAATTTGCACCTTTAATATCAACATGTAAAAAATGAAAAAAAGATAGCAGTTTGGATGCCAATGCAAATACCGTATCGATACAATACAAGCACATTGAACTTCAGCCAACTTGGAAAAAGCATGCTTTGCACAGTGTTTCCAAACCCAGTGCCAGCACAACCCCCATCAAAGCCAAGGGTAAATCTGTAATAACACACCCTAATCTGCATTTCTGTCTGTCAGAGTCTAAGGGCACATGCAGTGAATTCATACCCTGGAAATTTCTGTTAAGAGGTATCACCTTCTATGGCAGGTGACAGAACCAGAGGGCAGTGATAAAATCACTGCCAAGAGAAGGCTCTGTGACCACTTATGTCGTCTGATGATTCAAATAGGAAAACTAAGATATGGCAAGTTTCCAAATTACTTCTCTTCACAAGATATATAGATGCTGCCAAAAGAATCAGGCAGTTCAAAGAAGCAATTGATCTTCCCTGAGCGTGGCATGGTGTAGATCAAACAGACGGTGGAATTTTTTCTCTACTTTTCCTCTGGTCGGTGTGGTAGACTGTAGTCTGGTCAAAAGTCACTGAGGCAAGAACAGATTCTATTCAGCACTCAGGTATTGTCTCTGAGGATGTTAGAGTTGTCTACCTGTGCAAATCAACTTTCCTGAATACAGCAGAGGGAATTTTGAATTGAGTCCAAAAGTCTACTTCTTAGTCTAGATAAGTCTTCATTTAGGCAACATGAGAAAATTACCTGAATATTACTTTTAAAAGAGAATTAAGAAAAATTAAGGCAAGTCTTTATTGGGCATGGGGGGATGGGAGAAAGAAGGGTAGTTTAAAAATCTGTATCTTAGCGTTTCTAACAGAAAATTATCTAAAAGGAGTATCTAGAGCCACACTACGACATATTCAGTATTAGAGCCAGTAACAGAAATGCAGTTCAAATTTAAAATATGAAATGTCACAGGGAAACTTTGAATTTTGAAAGATATCAGTGATGATATCACAAGATGCTATTTAGTTAGCAATAGGGTCTCACTCATTCTGTCGCCTGGGCTGGAGTGCATGGGCAGGATCATAGCTCACTGTCACCTTCAATTCCTGGGTACAAGAGATTCTCCCACCTCAGCCTCCGAGGTAGCTGGGACTATGAGTGTGTACCACCATGCCTGGCTATCTTTTTTGTAGAGTTGAGGTCTCACTGTGTTATCTAGGTTGGTCTTAACCTCCTGCCCAAGTGACCTGTCCACCATGGCCTTCCAAAGTGCTGGGGTTATAGGCCTACTTTGTAAATTTTTAATACTGAAAAACTAGAGGAAGGGTAATCATTGGGAGGAAAACCAATACTTGCCAAGCATTTTAGGATCAGTGCCCTATACTTCTCTAACTTTCTTGAATTCCACTAAATTATTAAATTCTCAATAGTGTATGAAGAAGACTATTATAACACTAGTGTTAGATAAACACATGATGGGTGATTTGAACAAGTCATGAAACCTTTCTGCCCACTTCTAATAGTTAGAAATTAGTAATTAGCCCCAAATATCACTTAATTCTTTATTACATAAAGTATTAGATAAAGTAACCAAATGTTTTTACATTTTGAACTATTCTTTTGCCCTTCTGCTGCTTTGAAAAAAATAATATATTATAATGCCAGTTCAATCTTGTGTGTATTTGTTCTCTTTATGTAAATTACTTGCCAGTAACTTTTTCTCTAACCTTTCATTACCATAAAAGATGGTACAGAGTTAATATGCCTTTTATATTTAAATAGCATCTGTCTCAAGAAATGAACTTTGCTTCAACTATTCCACTGTAGTTAATGTCACTTGTTTTATATATAATTCCATGTAGATTCTGGGACTTTGGCCCTAAGCTAATAAATACAATTCAGATAAAGGTTTTCAAAAGAGAAAAAAATGAGTATCATTATGAATAATAATAATCACTGTTGAGCAGCGTCTTCCCCTGGGAGACTATGGAATTTTCTTTCTTGGCCTCAAAAAGATCATTTAAAAAAAATTTTTTTTTCAAAAGCATCCAGAATCCCAAGTAACCAGGGAGGCTATTAGATACAATATCTATATATTTTTTTCTTTCCTTTTGCTTTCGAGTAATTATTTCACTTTATGCCCCTGCCAA
Organism: Galagoides demidoff; assembly: GCA_963574575.1. NCBI lineage: Eukaryota > Metazoa > Chordata > Mammalia > Primates > Galagidae > Galagoides > Galagoides demidoff. Next base: position 45,266 of record CAUYQV010079789.1, read on the forward strand.
CTGGATCACAACCAAGCTTCTTATACAGAGTCAGTCGAAACTAATCCATCTTTCCTATTGGAAAGGGTTATGAACTGTCCCCAACCACTACACTTTCAACAGACAAATTTGAAAGAGCCCCTTTCAAGAGATCACCATCAGTTAGGAAGAGATGGTGCTTCCCAAAGACTGTTCCATTTGATACCAGTCATCTAAAAGTGATGGGGTAATTTTCATCCTGTTGTTGACCATCTACAACCTGCTCACTGCAACATGAGAGAGAGAGAGAGAGAGATTACTCCTTTGCTCAACTTTTGTGAACGAAATCATCTGAGAGCTAATGTATAGGGAGGCAGATCTTCAGAGCACATTGAATTCCTGATGTAGAATATGTTGGCTACCTTCTATCAGAAACAAAACAATTTAAAAATGAATCAGCATCAACTATTTAGATAAGTTATTCATCTTCCAAATTTGGTAGATGACCCAAAGTTCTAATAACATTCATATAGAGTCTGAACTGTAGGTTCTTCACAGAAGAATTTAGAGATTCTGAATGGGAAAGGCCATGGAATTAAAGGACCTGGATTTTAGTCCTAAAGTCATTAGTAACTAGAAGCTCACTAAAAGCACTTCATTTCCTTGAGCTTAATTTTCTAAATATGCTAAATGAAAACAGGAATATCCCTTACTCATCTCCCACATTAAAGGTTATTATGAGTGTTGGAGAAATTTGTGGAGCTCTCTGCCTCTTGAATAGGCTATAAATACTCGTGTTTGAAAAATCCTTGAAAACACAGGATAAAAAACATGGCATCTTTATAGAGCATCAATTTTATCATAAGATTTTGTATAATAGTTGAAATAGTTTTGTATTTTTTTATTAAAATAAACACTGCTGTGTCATGGATTTTGTATAAAACCTTAGATAAAATATATCAAAGAATTTTATTTGGGGGAACTACTTTGGCCTATACTCCCAGAACTCTGATATTAACCACTAACTCTTATCTGCTGTTTGTGATTCTTTACGGGAAAAGTTTGATAGACCCTGTAAAAGAAAGTATTAGCATTTCAAAACTTCAAAATGCTCTAGTAATGTGTGTTCTTGGTAGTGGTTTCATTAGTAATTTTTTCAAAAAAGGGGCTCTCCTCAAAAATGGTTTTTATTTAACTTTTACCCTCTTCTGTTAACTTTATCATAATCTCCTATATCTACTAATGTATTTTTTTTTGTTAGACCCATTGTCCAGTAAAACAAGTAGAGGTAAGAAGCTAGACTGAGTAATCTCCACAAATGAAGAGGTTGACGTAAATACCAGCCCCACTGGCCCAGGGTCCCTTAGGGCAAAACTGGCTGGAGCAGAGCAGCAGGTGGGGTGTGGCCTCTGGTTGGCCACACCCACCTCTGCCCAGGTTCTCTCCTTTTGGCTACAACAGCACCCGACTATAAATCCCAGCCTAAATGCAGTCTCACTTTTCTAAAAGATGCTGAATAGTTTTGAGTAAGCTCCATGAAGATTTCAATCAAATGAAAACAAAAGTTCTGCAGAATGTGTTGTGTGTTGGGAAGATAGTAATATAATATTTTCTTTATTGCTTTTAATATAAAATCAAAATTTAGAGCTGGGTGCAGTGGCGTCACACTCTGGGATCCCTTGAGCTCAGGAGTTCAAGATTAGCCTGAATAAGAGCAAGACCCTGGCTCTACTAAAAGTAAAAATGGTGAGCTGGGCATTATGGTGGGTGCTGGTAGTCCGAACTTCTCACGAGGCTAAGGCAGAAAGATCACCTGAGTCCAGGAGTCTGAAGCTGCTGTAAGCTAGGCTTAAAAGAACAAAATCAAACATAAGGGATCCCAACCACATGAGAGGCAAGAATAACTTTGTGTGCCTAATATCTAGCTGCCTTATTCCTTTATAAAGCACAGAATAAAACCTCTGGCCTTCCTCTCATCTGTGTGTAAAATTTTATAGAGTGCATCCCATAAATTAATTTCACTTTTGGTTTCATCTTATTTTATTATTTTTCTACCCTAATTTTTTCTTGCCCCTGATTTTTTCACTATTTTTTACATTTTACCATGTGTCTGTGTGTGTATACTAGATAGGAGCCTTGAATAATACATATTATATTTTTCTTTTTAATTATTTTGCCTAGATAGACTACAATGTGATCAGAGAAGATAAGGGAAAAAACATGTTTATGTTCTTCTTTCATTCTTGAGATACCTTGCTAAGAAGAATATGTTCTAGCACCATCCATGTAAACATAAAAGAGGTAAAATCTCCATCTTTTTCTAAGGCTACATAATATTCCATGGTGTACATATACCACAATTTATTAATCCATTCATGGGTCATTGGGCACTTGGGCTTCTTCCACAAGTTAGCAATTATGAATTGGGCTGCAATAAACATTCTGGTACAAATATCTTTGTTATAAAGTGATTTTTGGTCTTCTGTATATATACCTAGTAGAGGAATTGCAGGATTGAATGGCAGAGCTATATTTTAGATCTCTAAGTGATCTCCAAACTTCTTTCCAAAAGGAACGTATTAGTTTGCATTCCCACCAGCAGTGCAAATGTGTTCCCTTTTCTCCACAGCTACACCAACATCTATGGTTATGGGATTTTGTGATGTGGGCTAATCTTACTGGAGTAAGATGATATCTCAAAGTGGTTTTGATTTGCATTTCTCTGATGATTAAGGATGGTGAGCATTTTTTCATGTGTCTGTAGGCCATGCACCTGTCTTTTTCAGAGAAGTTTCTTTTCAAGTCCCTTGCCCACATTGAGATTGGATTACTTGTTCTTTTCTTGCTGATACGTTTGAGTTCTTGGTGGATTCTGGTTATTAAACCTTTGTCAGAGATATATCCTGCAAATATTTTCTCCCATTCTGAGGGCTGTCTGCTTGCTTTATGTACTGTGTTCTTGGTTGTGCAGAAGCTTTTTAGTTTGATCAGATCCCAGTAATGTATTTTTGGTGTTGCTTCAATTGCCCAAGGGGTTGTCCTCATAAAATATTCTCCCAGGCCAAACACCCATACTTCCATATGACAGCTATAACCCAACTACAGCCCCAGATGAAGGGAAAAGAGGAGGGGGAGGGGAGAGAAAGGAGGAGAATAGGTAGAGGGAGGGTAATTGGTGGGACCACACCCATGGTGGATTTTACAAGGGTACATGTTAAATCTACTAAGTGTAGAATATAAATGTCTTAACACAATAACTAAAAAAATGAGGTGAAAGCTATGTTAACCAGTTTGATGAAAGTATTTCAAAATCTATATAAAACCTGGCTTTGAAGCTTCACATCACTCACATGTCCTACCTGATTTCTGCCACGACAGTTCCTAAAGTCCACATTGTACCCCATAATTGCATTAATGTACACAGCAATTATTTAATTTAAAAAAAGAAAAAGAAAAAAACATGAAATTTTTCTTAGCAAGACTCTCGACATCATGATTTTACCCAAAACATTACAGTTCTTATGGCCGCCGCCTTGTTTCTCCCTTGTCTGTGTGACGCATTTACACATAGTAAAGTTTCCCTTTGGAACCTTGAGGTGATGTTTGTACCTATTTGCAAAAGAGTGCTATGGAACAGGAATTATATTAGATATTTTGTATAAGTTATTTTGAGTAATTCTCATAGCTATTTCATTTTTACAGATGAAAAAAACTATGATCCCCATTCATTTTCATTCAGGCCTTTTAGTTTTAGTCAAAATTCTCCCTGTTTCTATGCTATTACCAGGAAAGTACAGAAATGCCATTTAAAGATGAAAAACAGGAATAACTATGCCTCAAGTACCTCCTCCCCACAAGCCATGTGTATAGTGCTGACCTAGTTGTAGCCCATATTTTCATTTTTCCTTACAGAAAGCTAGAAGTTGCTTGCTCAAAGAAGCAGGTTCTTGGGTAAAGTGAGATTCCATGATTTGTACAAGACTACTCAGCTACCAAGCATTAGAACCACAACTTCAGATGAGATTGGCCTATTCTACTGTCAGTAGCTACTTGCTTTAGTTATAGCAACCAGTTCTTCATTGTTCAGAATTGACAGGCAGCATGCCACTCTGATAATTTATCATTTATTTCCTGAGTTATTTTTGCTGGTTGCAAATGATTTTCCTTATATATCCCCATCAGCAATTAAAAAAAAAAAAAAGGTAATCCAAAATAAAAGAGAAGACAAAATTGACAGACAAGAACCTAAATGAAGTTAAAAGAAAAAATCAGGCTGAGAAGCACCCGACTGAGATTCTGGCTTGTGTGTGGGTAACTCACCTCTGTAAAGTGGCCATATGTCCTCTCCCGACCGGCTGGCAAGGATGAGAGGGACTCACTGCTCCTGGCCCTCTCAGCTGGGTTGTTTCTCCCGTTGGTCCTCTCCATTCTAGAGGCATCATTTACAGAATAGCTGTAATAATGCAAATTCCCGGGCATATGTGACTACTGTGTCACTGTCTTACTGAGACTATGGAGGGTAGGGGAAAGAAAAGAAAAGTTGATTTCTGCCACGACAGTTCCTAAAGTCCAGCTTTGTCTGTGGTAGGACATGTGAGTGATGTGAAGCTTCAAAGCCAGGAGACTGCTGCTACCCCACCCTCAGAATGTCAGAATGTGCCGTGTGGGAAACTTGGAGAATCTGCGGGAGATTCAGCGCTAAGATTGGTTCACCAGGTGCACATGGATCCGTGGTTTCTGGAATCACTTTGAATTCTGAGTTTACTCTATTATCCCTCATTTTTCTCCCCTCCTTGCCGGCAATAGTTAACTAATCCAAAATGTACTGATTTAACCCATCAGGCAAAGCCAGAGATCCAAGCTGGAAAACCTCAGAAATAGGAATTTCACTAAATGGTGAACAGGCCACTTTCAGTCAGTGTGGAAGCTTCTGGGAATAGAGGGCTGTATTTTCACAACTTTACCACATTCAGACGTTTACTGTGGCCAACTTAGAATGGTAATTTTGGTTTGTTTTTTTTTTTTCTTTATGCACCAAATTTCCCTGTAATAGAAAAAGTTCCAATGAATAGAAAGTGACCTTAGTGATGTGATTTTTTTACTCTTATGTTTTCGTCTATTGTTTTCTAATTTTTCGTACATATATATATATGGTATGGGGCTATTAATTTATTATCCTTTATTCAGAACACTTTGAGAATTTTTAATACATACTTAATATCTGAAATATGCTTCATATTCAACTTAAACTATTAATTTCTAACTTCTTGTGTCTTCATAAGAATTCAAACCGCATACTGTAACTATAGTTCTCACAAAATATTACACCTGCTTTACTAATAAGCAGGTGCAGCCTGGGATAGTGGCTCATGCCTGTAATCCTAGCACTCTGAGAGGCCGAGGCAGGTGGATTGCCTGAGCTCAGAAGTTGGAGACCAGCCTGAGCAAGATGAAGACCCCTTCTCTAAAATAATAACTGGGCATTGTGGCAGGCGCCTGTAGTCCTGGCTAGTTGGGAGGCTGAAGCAAGAGAATTGCTTGAGCCCTAGAGTTTGAGGTTGCTGTGAACTGTGACGCCATAGCCCTCTACCGAGGGCAACAAAGAAAGACACTGTCTGAAAAACAAAAACAAAAAACCCGCAGGTGCAGTGCATGTGTAGGCTTCTAAAATTATATCTATAGACTACACTTTGTCTCCTAATGTTATTGGAAAGTTGATAAATTTTTGATAGGGTAGAGCAATTCTTGAACCTGAAGCCATACTATGATTTTTATGTCATGAGACAGAAATTCCTGCAAGCATAAATTAAAAAAAAAAATGCACAGAGGTAATACCCAGCAGTCAAGCAGGATAGTCTGTGTTTGGGGATGTTATTGGTGCCTCCTGTGGAGCCAGCATCCTCCCTGACCCACTCTGGCTATATGATTCCCTCCCTTAGATTTGATCTTTTCGTGGTTTTTACCTGTTCAAGCTGTAGCTCTTAGCCTACCTTCTCTTAGCTGCCAATCCTGGTCCCTGGCAACAGGGTCCTGGGCCCAGCATTTCAAATTATCTCCTGTATCTGCTCACTGTTGGTAGAGATGAGCTCTTTTCTCTTATCAGTATAGGCTACAACACTTAACCTGGCTGAAAAGCCAAATCTGTTATCTCATAATATAAATTGGGTATTTGATTCTGTCTTTTTTTTTTTTTTGCAGTTTTTGGGCCGGGGCTGGGTTTGAACCTGCCACCTCTGGCATATGGGGCCGGCGCCCTACTCCTTTGATTCACAGGCACTGCCTTTTGATTCTGTCTTTTACGATACATTTGAGACTGGTTAAGACATTCTAGGCTAGGCAAAGTCATTCATGCCTGTAACCCCAGCACTTTGGGATGAAGCATGAGAATCTGATTCTAGGAGTTTGGGATCAGCCTGGGCAACACAGTGAGGTCCTGTAACTACAAAAAATAAAAAGAAATAAATCTGAGTGTGGTGGGCCATGCCTATAGTCCTACCCACTTGGGAGGCTAAACCAAAAGAATCTTTTGAGCCTGGGAGTTGGAAATTTCTGTGAACTCTGATTGGTCACTGCACTCCAGTCTGGGCAACAGAGCAAGACTCTTTGTGTCACTAAAGAAAAATAGAAGAAAAGAAATTGTAAGAGTCTAAAGGAGTCAGTATCAGTGATGAAGACTCATTCAGCATCTGTATATACTTAAAATGTAGCTTCTTTGATCACAGAGACTCTGGCTATTCTACAAGTTTTATATAATAATATAAATAAACTGCTGCAGTCATCACTGTCTAATGCGTGTTGCAGTGACAATGAAGAGGTAAGTGAGATTTCAAAATTAATAGCTAGAGAGAGAAAGGTTTATAGAATTGTATTTATAAAGTGCAAAAGGTATATCAAAGGAAAAAAGAATAAAGTTCATTCCAGCTAAGAAAATGCAAGAAAACTGGAGTGAAAACAAGCCCTAAACGTGCTGGAATACCACGTGGAATGACAGGCTATTCACAGACGTGGTCACAAGCTGTCCAGATGCCCGAAGTGGACAATACACGAAGAGGGAATCCCGTGCAGGTTTTGTTCCTGTGCTGGGGATCCACTCAAGCAATGTAAGTGTCTATTCACACTTGGTGCCTCAGACCCTTGGGCCTCTCTCAGACCATATCCTAGTACCTTTATGGGATTTAATTATGCATTTACTTAAAAGTTGGTGGAGTTTGTACCACATTTGTCTCTACATTGTCAGCACATCATGCAGAGCCAAAGGCAAGATTAAAAATAAAGATAAAAACTAAATAAATGAAGGAATACGTGGAACATTCAATGGATGGATTAAAAAACATCTTATTAAGAAAATGAAAAACTCAGAATGGCGCTTAGTAGCTGATTACGAGCAATCTACTTGTTGGCCTTGCGATTTTCCTCATACATCTGTAAGTTGGTTGGTTTTAACAGGCCATCCATCACCTACACTCATTTTAACTTGCCTCCTTATTAGCTAACATGAAAGTTCTGCCCTCAATAAAGACAATTCTTAGGGCATCAGATCTGGGCTTCAGGAGAAAAATAGTTTTTGAAATTTATGTAAATAATTATTCATTTCACTAAAATGACGTTTAGTCTGCACTAGAAAACCCGTAACAAATAGTGTCTCAACAAAACTAAATATGCATCATGATTTTAGTAACTAACATATGTGTATAGGAATAAAAGAGAACAGGACACAGAGCTAGTCACACCGACTGGGTGGAGGTGGTGGGACTATGAGCCATTTCTATACTTTCACAACAATCACACATGCTTCGTGATTAATTAAAAGTCAGAATAGCTTTTCAAATGTAAAGTGTCGTTAAGTTCTAAACAGCACAGTATTTGGTGACTATGTGAAAACTGACTTTCAAAGTAAAAGGAAGCATCAAAATGATACTAGATTTTGAGAGACTTCCTAGTGGAAGTGAGTTCCCGCCTTAGTGGGAAGGATAAGAGGGGTCTGAGGATGCACTCAGGGTTTCCGAACAGAGTCACTTCCCTGACCTATAGTTACACAGACACATTTATTCGGCCTGTAGAACAAGGATCAATTCAAGCCAGTCTTATTTGTTTGAATTTGCACTGACACTTAAATCTTATAACAAGCTGCACAGAAGAGACTCACATTTCTGGTTTCCCTTAAACTGCGCGTGTGGCCACGAATACCTAATCCGCATTAGTGCGCGGTGACAGCCGCCTGGAGCTCAGAAGCACCATAGTTGGTCACATTTTCTTCACCTGGATTTTCCTCCTTCACCTCCTGGGTCACCACCTGTTCATTTTGCCGGCCTAAGTCCCAGGAGACCTTAGATATTCTAAGTCTATTCTAGCTCTTTTTTTTTCTTCAAATGATAACACAGAACTTTTCAGAGACTAGAGCTTTATTTTTGCCTTTCTTTTCATTACGTGCCTTCTTCTGAGTTTTGTGTGAAGGGTGGCAGTTAAGAGGAGGAGGATTTGATCTGAAATATGGCCCAAAAGGAAACAGTAACTCAAATATCCACGGATGGATGGATGAGTAAAGAGAATGCGGTATGGACACACAATGGCATATTACTCAGCCTTTAAAAGGAAGGAAACTCTGATATATGCTACAACATGGATGAACTTTGAAGACATTAGGCTGAGTGAAATAAGGCAGATGCAAAAAGGGAATTGTGTACGATTCCACTTACCTGAAGTACTTAGTCAAAATCATAGAGATAGAAAGTACAATAGTGGTCGCCAAGATCTGGGGGATGGGGCAAGTGTGGAATTATTGTATGTGGGCCACTATGAAAGTTTTGAGACAGACTGTATTATGGGTAATTATTTCACTTCCAAGAAACATCATTGACAGCGTTCTCTCTGATTCACTTGTACAAATTTCAACTTGCTCAGCTTATCAGTGATGCTGGGAAGGCTTCATTTCTGTCCATGCAGATTTTATGTTTCTGATTTTTGTGTTGCTCAAAACTTGTGTCATAACCCACATATAAGGGGTGCAGAGTTTTATTGTACAAAGAGGAAAAGAGTTTTGGAAAATGACAGCGATAATTGTACAATATTATGAACGTTTTTCACACTGTTGAACTGTACATGTTCATGGTTCGGAAGGTACATTTTATGCCATGTGTATTTTACCACAATAAAATAAACTTTTAAAATTAACTTAAGACAGAAATGATGGAATATATTATTATTACCTTAGAATGGAGTATATAAAAGAATTTGGGATGCACATTAGCCTGAGCAGGTAAGATACAGATTTAGTAGACTTTTTAAGTGGCTAAGATTTTTGCAGAGAAATAACTTTTCCAAAACTAATTCCACTTCTGCAGTTTTAGAAGTTAATGCTTCTGAGGCAAAAGTGACACATTTGAGAGATGATTTAGGAAATGGCTGTTAGTGTTTAGAGATTCTTTTTGACTGGGATGAGTTAAACATAACCGTGAAAGACTCATATTTAAATTATGCCAGATTAGAAATTATAGAGTCCTTCCCAATGGCAAAGATGAATTTACCAGGGAGTAATTTGAACTTTCCCTGGGCACTCTCAAGAATAACTCTCTTGCCTGGGGAGTCAGAGCAAAGGGGAAGGAGATGGAGAAGGCAGCACAAAATTAATGACCTCTGGAACTCCCAGATGTGCAGGACTCAATTTTCTCTCATATTTGGAGAAGGACAACTACAGGTGAGATGAAAGTAGCCGACATGCTTGTCTCCTCGTCTGGGGGTGTTCTTCCCCCATTACTCCACGCAGATGTTGGCACTGCCACATGTCAAGCTGAAACCACTTACTGCTGAAACCTGGGATGGGTGCTTCTCGTCAAGAGCAAGGCAGCCACGCTCTCACTGTCCTCTGTCCTCAAGCACAAGGAAGGAGAAAAGTCAGATCTCTTTCTTTTTCTCATCTTGATCTGTTCAAAGGGCTTTTCTTTCCACTTTCCAATTACATTTGCATTTATTATTCTATTCATTTCCTTAGTCTATGTCGTGACTGTCAGGCCTCCTCCCACGTATAAATCTGGCGCATCAGACCACGGTTTGCACTGTCAGCTCCTGAGAGTGAAATCTATTGCCCTGGCAGAGCCGGCCCGCTTTTGCCTTTGTAGCAACTTTTAGACCACAATAACCATCATCAGTTTAAAGCAAGCAGATCCATTACATTTCCTCTGTTCCTACAGCCCCACATTAAGCTAATATTATCTATTTCCCAAGTGAAAAGAGTCCTTCCAGTCCTATCAATTATTAATTCCTTGCTTGCAGCTAATGTTTTCTTTGAATTATTTAAATGCATCTTCATTTATCAATAAACATAAAATGTTAAACAAAGAATACTGATGAAGGGCATTATTTAAGCTATAACATTTTATGAGATTATTTCAAGCGCCTTTTCTGATTTATTAACACAATATATTTTATAATTATTTTTCCCTTTCTAAAAAAAAATGATTCTGGGTATCCTCTAGAAGTTTGCGGATTTTGCGAGAGCTCTCTTGAACTTTTATTGTGATTTCGACAAGTCGCTATTAAAACATTCTTAGACGTGTGTGTGTGCCTCTGGCTCCCTCCTTCTCTCCCCTCCCTTCCCCCTGTATACATGTGTCTACACACACACCTGCACGCACAGATACTGTGCAGGCAGGGTGCAGGAGTATTTTAATGTCCTAATACACATGTTCTTTATCTCTGATTTTTAATGACACCATTAAGTTTAAACTTTCTGTTATGAATTGTACAATATTGTGTTCAGCAAAGTTTATGTATATGGATTTACAAATGTGAATTGAGCAAGTGGACAAAGAGCCCCCATTTATTGTTTCAAGATAAAGCTTTAAAAAGGAGGCGAACAAAAACGAGGCAACAGAATTGTCTGCCTTTTATTATTATTTTTCTTTTAAAGACTTAACGCTAAACACTAAAGACCCACACATGCTCATGTGTACACACACTCTTGTCTGTGCATTTATTATTTAAATTATTTAAATTGTCTGTCATTTATTATTATTTTTTAAAGACTTAACACTAAAGACTCACACATGCACATGTGCACACACACTCACACAAACCAGTCCTAGTTGTCTGTAATCTCTTTTGTTTTCGTGTTTCGTAAGCTCAAATAAAACAGACTGTTGAGAAGTCCAGCTACAATACGAGTACATTTTTATTTTATCACCTTCTGAAATACTTATGCTGAAGTAAATATTCCATATATACAAACTCAGAAAAATTAAATCTTTGTCCACCCAGATAAAAGAAAAACCTTTATAGTAATAATTAATGCGATCATCTACCCATGCCTCTTTCACTGATACTTATTTTGGAGCCATTGTCTTCTTTTTTTTTTTTTTTTTGAGACAGAGCCTCAAGCTGCCCACCCTGGGTAGAGTGCTGTACCATCACAGTTCACAGCAACCTCCAACTCCTGGGCTCAAGCGAGTCTCCTGCCTCTGCCTCCCAAGTAGCTGGGACCACAGGTGCCCACCACAATGCCTGTCTACTTTTTTTTTTTTTTTTTGGTTGCAGCCATCATTGTTGTTAGGTGGACCCGGGCTGGATTCAAACCCTCCACCTTAGGTATATGTGGCTGGTGCCTTAGCCACTTGAGCCACAGGCGCCAAGCCTGTGTTCTTTAAATGATATGAAATTGGTACCAGTGGGTCTGGTCATTTTTTTTACAAATTAGAGAACTCTGATTTCTCTGGTGATCTAGATTATTTGACAAAAATCTCTGCACATTTACAATGATGTGCTATTGTAAAGTATACATCTTATTTTAACATTAGTTTATAATTATTCCCCGTATTTAGCAATATGCTTTGGAATTCAAAGATTATTTATTTCATGGCATTCCAGGAGAATTCCAGTAACCATATACACTATTCCAGCAATACAATTTTGAAGCATGCAATTACATTGGAAGTCATATGATCCAAGCCTCATTTTATAAAACCTAAGAAACTCATATCTAGAAATGTTATTGACCTGCCTATGATCATAAAGCTAGTAACACTTACACTGAAGTTCATAGATAAATGTAAGTTTCACTTTATTTGTTTAAGAGAAAGGAAAACTGTACATTTAAAATGGCATATATGGTTTATCAATATTTGCTTCAGGTTGAAATTCATCAATTTTTGAAAAGTCAATGGCAATAGAGTTACCTCTCGGTATAGTAAGGCTGTGATAGTGTAAACAATTTTGCAAGCAAAATGTAGCAAAATTCAGGTAATGGTAACAAATCATAATGTCCACAGTTAAAGTCAGTAAGTTTAAAAATTGTATGACATTAAGTTCTGTACATTATTTCATGACATAAACTCAGGATAAGCCCTGGGCAAAATGTGAACGAAGGGCCATAGAGTTTTTATGCCCTGTCTCTTCCTTTTAAACAGTGACTAATCTCTAAGGCTATAGCTGATAATTGCTTACCTCAAGTTTACGGCATATTAAATACCGGGTGTCAGTCACTATCCTAGCCACTTGTAATGAAATGTTTAATTATTCCTAACAACAAGAATTTTAGCCAGATTTTATTGTTTTTGCTCTATAGATGGAGGAACCATACTCAGCAGAGATGAAATGATTTTTTGGAAGTATTTAGCTGTTTAGAAAAAAAAATCTTAAAGTCCATACTTTCCCACTAAAACCCTTCAACTTTATCATACGAAACCTATGGGGAGCAACTTAGAAGGTTTGACTTGTTTGTTATTTGAACAACTTTTTAAAGGTATAATTGACATGCAAAGAAATCTCACATATTTGAAGCATACAATTTGACAAATGTTGACACATGTACGTACTTGTACAATGAGAACCTCAGTCAAAACAGCAAACACAACCATCTTCCCTCAGTAATCTAAGGCTCGTTTGGGGGAGCACTGGCATCCCAGAGATAATGAATCTTCCTATTCTCGAACAAGGTATATTTCTATAATTGTTTAAGAGATCTCTAATTTCTCTGTCTTATAATTTTCAGGCTACAGGTTATACACATCTTTTGTTCAATTTATCCCTGAATATTTCATAGTTTTGATGTTACTGGAAATAGTAACTTTTAAATGTAACAATCCAATTGTTTATTGCTAATGTATAGAAATACAACAGATTTTAGTACATGCATCTTATACACTGTAACTTTGCTAAACTTCCTTTTAGTTCTAATAGCTTTTCTATAGATTTGTGGGACTGTCTGCGTAAATGGTCATGTCATCTGTGAATAAAGACAGTTTTACTTCTCCCTTTTTGATCTTTCTTTTTTTATTTCTTTTTCCTGCCTTATTATACTGGTTAGAAAGTCAAGTACAATGTTTAACAGAAGTGGTAAGAGACACCCTTGTCATGTTCTTGGTCTTGGGAGGAAGGCAAGTAGCTTATCACCATTAAACATGGCATTAGCCATGGGGTTTTATAGATGCCCTTTCTTAGATAGACTGAGGAAGATCCCTTCTATTCTTAGTTTGCTGAAAGGATTATTTTTATCATGAATAGATGTTAGATTGTGTCAAGTTCTCTTTCTATGTTTATTAAGATTATCATCTGGTTATTTTTGTCGGTGCTGTGGTCTGACTGTTTCTTTTCCCCCTCAAAATTTATATATCAAAATCCTAACCCCCAAGGTAATGGTATCAGGAGGCGGGACTTTTGAGAGGTGGTTATACATAGGATTAATACTCTTATAAATAAGACTCCTGCCCCCACCCAGAGAGCTAGTAGCTCTTTCCAATATGTGAAGACATGGCAAGAAGAGGCCATAGATGAGTGGGCCCTCACCAGACCAAATCTGCGGCACACTGATCTTGAAATGTACACTCTCTAGAACTATGGGAAATAGATTTCTAATTTATGGTATTTTGTTAGACAGCAGCCAGTCTGTTAATATGGCGAATTACATTGATTGATTTTTGAGGGTCCAACCAGACTTGCATTCCTGGAACATACCCTCCTAATGATTTCATATCATCTTCTTTACAGATTATTGGATTCAAATTGCTAACGTTGTGGTCAGAATGTTTTAGATCAATGTATATTTTATATCTGTGTAACTTTTAAAGCATACCTATGTATAAATGTGAAATAGTGAGATCTAGTTTTCTTTTCTTATAATGTCTTTTTTTGGTTTTGACATCAGAACAATTCTGGACTCCTGGAATGAATTGAAAAATATTTGTGTAGAGGTGAGGTTTTAGAAACCATCCACATCTAGAATTTTCTTGAGTTTTTTTTTTAAGTAGAAAATTCAATTTTTCAATGGATACACAACTATCCAAGTTATCTATTTCTTCTTCTGTGAGCTTGAGGGCTTAGTGTTTTTCAAGGAATTTGTCTATTTCTTCTAAGATGTTGAATTTTTTTGGCAAAGAATTCTTCATCATAGCCCTTTATTATCTTTTTCATATCTGTGAAATAACTGAGAACACCTCTCCCATCCTTGATATCAGAAATTTATGTTATCTTTCTTTTTTCCTATTAGTCTGCCTTAAGATTTCTCAATTTTATTCATCCCACAGAAGAGATGTTGTTTTCATTAATTTTCCCATTGGATTTATGTGCTGTTGAATTGATTTACGATCTGGTCTTTATTATCTCTTTTTTACTGCTGACTTTGGTTTAAGTTGCTCTCCTTTTTCCTAGTTTCTTAAGGTAAAAGATGCAGTCACTGCTTTGGGAGATTTCTGCTTTTTGAATATCAGCATTTAGTGCTGTGGCTTCCACCCCCAATACTGCTTAAGTGACACTCTCTAATGTTGATAATGTTTTTGTTTTTGTTCTGTTTAGAATACTTTCTTGTTTGAGGCAATGCATATGCTATTTTGCTTTTTCAGACACAGGTAATTGGAGTTAGCAGGTGATAGTGTAAAGGAAGGTGAGCAGAGACGCAACAGGACCTGCTGACTTGCTCAGAGGGCCATGGGAAAGGAAGAGAGCAAAGTTAATGGAAACAGAGGTATTTGGACGGAAAGACAGCTTTGGTTTTCAACATGAGTTTTCATGTCAACAGATACCTAAGAACATTATTCAACAACCACTTAGAAATCTGGAGCACTTAGGAGAAATCAGAGATTTAAAAGAATCTGGTGCTTGAATGAGTCATTCACAAAGAGGTGAAGCCAAGACGTTGGATTAAGTATCTAAAAAGCAGGTATGTACAACTACAGCTGACCCTTGAATAACACAGGTCTGAGCTGCTCGGATCTACTGTACTCAGATGTTTTTCAATAAAAGTTACACCAGGGCAGCACCCGTAGCTCATTTGGCAGGGCGTCAGCCACATACACCGAGGGTGGTGGGTTAGAACCCGGCCCAGGCCAGCTAAAACAACAATGACAACTGCAACAAAAAAATAGCTGGGCGTCGTGGCAGGCACCTATAGTCCTAGCTACTTGGGAGGCTGAGGCAAGGGAATCACTTAAGCCCAAGAGTTTTAAGTTGCTGTGAGCTGTGACTTCACAGCACTCTACCCAGGGTGATGGTTTGAGATTCTGTCTCAAAAAAAAAAAGAAAAAGTTACACCAAACATGCCTGCCTTTCCTGCTCCTCCCCTGCCCCCCACTTCTTCTGTCCCTGCCTCCCCTAAGACAGCAAGACCAACCCCTCCACCTCCACCTCAGCTTGCTCAACAGACATAGTAAATATACTTCCTCTTTCTTATGATTTTCTTGATAACATTTTCTTTTCTCTCACTTTATTATAAAAATAGAGTAAATAATACATTTAATATAAAAATACATGCTAATTGACTTTATTTTATCAATCAGGCCTCTCTGGTCAATGGCAGTTTATTAGTAGTTAAGTTTTGGGGGAGTCAAAAGTTACCATACCAATGTTGGTGCCCCTAACCCCTACCTTATTCAAGGGCCAACTGTATTAGCTAACCTGTATATGGAACATAATATATGTTGGGCATTGTTCTAAGTACTTTATATATAAAAGAATTTAATAGTCATATTATCTTGTGAAGAAAGTGTTACTATTATTCTCACTTTACAGACAGGGAAACAAAGATGCAGAGAGATAAGCTAGTCCAGCCATGGAGGGAGGACTTGAATCCATAGCACTCTGGTTCTTGAATTCATGCCTTAACTACTACACTGTATTATCATTCTACTGACAAAATAGTATACTAAGGGGGATCCCAAACAAGGGTGTAAATGGTTGGGACAAGGTGACTTCTTTTTAATTTCTGAAAGGGGAGCAGTGAAGAGGGAAGCTCAAGTTTTCTGGTGTTATGTCGTGTTTAGAGACACAGTCCCATTCTGTCACCCTTGGTACATGTTGTGCAGCAATGTCACAGTGCCTCAAGCCATCTCCACCTCCTGGGCTCAAGTCATCCTTCTGTCTCAGTCTCCCAGAGTGCTAGGATTACCCTAGCCACTGCTCTTGGCCAACAAGATAACTTATTAAGATACTAACTTGTGGGCCAGGCACAGTGGCTTAACATCTGTATTCCCAGCATTCTGGGAGGCTGAGGCAGGCTCGGGAGTTTGAGACCAGCCTGAGCAACAGCTACACCCCATCTCTACTAAAAATAGAAAAACTAGCGAAGCATTGTGGCAGGTATCTGTAGTCCCAGATCCTCGGGAGTCTGAGGCAAGAGGAGCTCTTGAGCCTAAGACTTTGAGGTTGCTATGAGCTATGATGCTATAGCACTCTACCCAGGGTGACAGAGTGAGACTCCTCTCTCTCTTTCTCTCTCTCTCTTTCTATATGTATATATATCTTGTGTTTTATTTTATGGTTGAGAAGAATTAGGAAGAATAAGCACTGTTGGACTTTTTACTCTTATACCATTGCTTTTGTCTTTATTTTGTTTTTATTTTTTAATTTTTTTATTAAGTCATATACACATAGATCATGAATACATTTATGCATATGTGGGGTACAGTGGGTTGATTTTTTTAATACAATCTGACATGGTTACATCATACCCATCAAGCCCAGCTTTTTGTTTAGTCACCTCAGTTGCAGTTATGCTTCAGAACCTAAAGCAGAAATCAGTTACATAAAACTTGCCTTTGGACAGCACCTGTGGCTCATGTACCTAAGGTGGCACGTTCAAAGCCAGTTCCAGCCCAAAACTGCAAATAAAAACTTGCCTCCTGCTTCTCTCTCCTGAGAGCTTGAGTTTGTTAACCTTGTGAAATGATTATACTCAGGTGAGGGACAGAAGCAAGTCCTCACTGTAATGAGGAGGCCAATGGGCTGTGGAAGTAGTAGGCAGGGTGAGGATATGCCCCAAGGCCAACAGGTCTGCAAGGGAAAAGCTGAAGCTCAGAGGAGGGCCCAGTGGTGCCCACCGAAACACAGGACCCCAGGCCCTGCTCTTTCAGCACAGACCCGCTGTCCAGTTTTGGCACAAGTAGCAGAGCCAGTGACGGTTGTAAAATATAGTCTGACCATGGTGGGGTTAAAACCAGGGCCCTTCCCTTGGTTGCCATTTTCTGGGCATCTCATAAATTTCCCACATTTAACATCACGCAAAATAAGGATATTACATTTATCATCAGTTCAATAGGATGGAGATTTCAGGTAATTTATTAAAAATATGATTTAAAAAAAGGTGGTAAGTAACATATAGATTTCTTTCACTCCTGAATTTTCAGAGAAATTATATACCTGATACCATCATTTTAGGAACACATTCATTTACCCTCTTAATAAGTTATGTTTAGAGTTCCTATTATATGCTAGACATCATATACAGTGCTGGAATTACAAATAAAGGTTGTGTAAAATACACTCCTTGCCGCTGGAGGCAACACAGTTTGGCAAATATAATTGTAGATGGATGGAATAAGCAATAGAGATTTATGTGTAAAGCATTAAAAGCGATAAGAAGTCAGAGGACATTCCATAGAAGAAATAATGCCAAATTTGGACATCAAAATCCAAATAGAATATCAGTGGAAAGGTTTAGGGAGGACAGAGTGCTTCAGAAAAAGAAACTGCCCAGGAAAGAGCGCACACGTGTGAGCAAACAGCACTTTTGAGGAAGACCAATCAGCACGCTGTTACAGAAAGACTTTTAAGACCCCTGAATCTCAGGCTGAATCCCCAATTCCACCATTAACAACAGAACTTTTGGGGCCAAGATTTGTTATTTGTATTATTTTATTTTTTAAATAGGGGTAATTACAGCTTCTTCATAGAGTTCCTATGAGGATGAAAGGAGATAATGTACATAAAATCCCAGCATAACCCTCAACCTTTTACGAATCTTTCTTGCCTGGTTTCCCAGACTGTTCTCAGAACAAAAGCACCCTGCTCTAACCCTGCCCAGGAGCAGAGGAAAGAGTGGATTTCCAGGGGCAGGAAATGAATGGGGAAATGTCTTCAGGGAACAGATTAGAAAAGGCCTTGTGTACTAGCCTGAGGACTTCAGACTTAATCCTATAAAGAATAAAGGGTCATTTAAGGCTCTTGAGCAGAGATTCTGTGTGATTAAATACCTGTTCCGAGCAGGGTGGATTGGACATAAAGGATGGAGGAGCTCCTAGGAGGTAGGGGCTGGTTAGGGAACTGCCAATTACCCTGAACAAAAGGTGAAAAGGACCTAAATTAAGAGAGGTCCTGGGCTGGGAAAAAGGGAAACTCTTAAGAGAGCTTTTGGAGGTGGAAGTGGTTAATACTTGATGACTGACCAAATACAGGGATGGGAAGGTCACTGATGACCACCTGATTTCTAGCTTTCATCCCTGAAAGTGCTAGTCCAAAATTGACTTAGAAGGGGAAGAGGAGACACATGTTTAGAGAAGATTTCCAATTTTGTTTAGATGTGTCAAGTGTAAGGAGCCTCAGGAGGATCCATGAAAAATAATTTCATAGGAAATTAGATGGATATATGTACTTGGAATTTCCAAGAGCACTGACCCAAAGGATTGAAGTGTTTTACCCCTCTCTTTATTCCAAGATCTATCTAAATCTATGTGAAACATGAAAACGAAAAACACCTAACATTTATCAGCACATTTCTATAACACCTTTTACTTCTTATGTCATTTGCAGTCACAAGAGTTGGAGCTCATTGTTCTTGTGTTTTCATTTTAGAGATGGAGAAATTATGGTTTATGTCAGTAAGACACATAAACAAGGTCTTTGTCCCAAATATAGGCAAACATAATAAACAGAAGAAAAACTTGTTTGGGAAAAGATAAAATGAATAGCAGTATATTATAACCTTAGACTTGGCAGCAGAAGATTGACTGAATTATACAAGGGTGACATTGGTTATTATCAAGACAAGAAAAAAGATGAATAAATTGTAAAGCAGTTAACAAACCAAACAAGTGTTGTAGACAAAAAATTAAGTGGGTGTCTACTGATGAACCTGGTAAAATTGAGAATTTAAAATGAAAGTAAGAGGCCCGCATTCCAATATGCTGCTAACATATCTGTCCAGGTGTTCAGTTATTCCTTCATTTTTTAGTTCTCTACTATGTAGGTGTTACTCAGCTAAGTATTGAGGACACAAAGATGAATTAGGGTATAGACCCAAAGGCACCTCTATGAGGGCTCACCTGTGTGTTTCCTGCTTGGCCCAAGGGTTTCTGAGAGACAGGCAGCATTTCTCATGGTGAAATGTTCTTCCAGGAAATAGGTGAGGCTGTCAGAGCAGGGGTGGCAGCAGAGGCTGGTTTCTGGGAGTGAAAGATAAATTAGAAACTCTTAAGTGTTGAGAAATTTACGACTTGGTAAGAGAAAGGCAAAAGTGATCTTTTGAAGTGTATGGAAACTTTCCTAACAGATGCCCAGAAATTTTGGAGAGTACAGAAATGAATGAGGGGAAGGCAGCAAGAAGAAATCCTTACTGGAGGACTTGATATTTGACTTACAACACAAGAAGAAAGCTCATCTAAGGACAGAAAGGAAGAAAATTTCAGGCAGAGCAGTTGACACAAACAAGGTGAGGAGGTAAGATTCATGTGGAGAATTTATGCTGCTTGGTTTGACATGAGCAGAAGGAGATGAGAGGGGAGGGTACATGAGAGACAGATTAAGGTGGCCCTGTTGCTTCTACAACTTTGAGAGCTTGCCAGTCAACCTGCTGTTGGGTTATCCCAGCAAGAAGGTGGCCTAAGCTAGGGCCATACATAGCAGGAGGATTGAACACTGACCTTTTTTCCTTGACTACTGAAGCATTGGATCTGTTGAACTGAGATGGGTTTTACTTCAAGGTCTTCAGGCATGAGTCCTTGTTACACATTTGAAAGGAATGGATGAAGGTCATTCCAGGAAAGTTTTCAAATCCAAGATCAGAAGTCAAGCTTTTGTGCCCTACTTATTTATCTCCCTCAAATTTCTTTCAAGAAATGGCAAGTACCATTAAGAACTAGATTATATTCTCAGAAACCTGCCTCCGCTGGCCATCCTTGCCTTAGCAATACGTATTTCCTGGAAGAACATTTCACTGTCAGAAGTGCTGACTGTCTCTCAGACAACCCTTGGGCCAAGCAGGAAGCTTACAAGTGAGCCCTCATAGAATCTCCTTTGTTTCCACACTCAAGTATAAAGTGAGATGCTCCCTTCTTCTCTTAAAATCTTTAAAAAAAAACATATTAGGTAACCAAGTTAGAAAATAAAATCTATACTATGTTTCCATTCTAGCGTGAAATTCTTATTGAAGACCACATAACAGTCCCATTAATATCACATTGACTCCCCACAGTTATATTAGCACAATGAATGAATTAATAATGATTGGCCACTTCACTAAGGTCTTCCCTTCCCCCACCTTGACATGAAAAGGATCCAGGGCATTGATTATCACAAATATAATGGATTGATTCATCATTTATGGGAAAAGAGCTTCTCTTCCCATAAAGCTTATCCTGCCCACCCCCAACACACACAAAGATATATGATCTTTGGCAGTAACTCAAAACCATCCACAGATTATTCACTGCTGCCAACAATTATAATTAAAGATGGATATTTGAATATCAGCCCTGAGTGAAAGAGTATGTCTCATGCAAATGAATTGTCACATAGAAGCAGTACCCAAAGGGAGGATCCTTTCCTCCCCTTAGGCTTCCCTTGAATGATAACAATTGGATAGCCTGGTTGTCTTCTAACTAGGATGACCAGTTACCCTAAGGCTTAATAAACTACAGGGGACAAATTATCTGCTGTATTAGCTACTAGAAACCTCAAAGCACACTAAGGTGATATATCTTTATATCCCACGACCACTCATCTTTTTACCTTGTGAGCTTTTACTGAATTAACCATCCAGTTTATTCCTTGGGTTTCTTCTTTGGCTTTGCAGTCAACGTCCCTGTTGAACAGAGTTCCCCTTTTGTCCTGGTAATTGAAAAACAGCCCTTCACCACAAGCTCTTGTGATTAAAAGCACAGCCTTCAGGATTGCCCTCACAGGAGGACCTAGCCTTTAACAGGCTGATATTGGACTAAAACATTTGTGTTTATCTATCATTAGCTTACTGCAGCAACTTAATGCAAACAATTATGTGTTCTAATTGCATTTTTTAAAGTATTGGCACCTTTCCTGCCTGTGGAAATTTGATCTGTATGCAATAAAAGGAGTTTAGTGTTAACCTCGAAAAGTCTACATCTGAACTATGCATTAAGATGAAGTCTGTTTATTGTCACACTCCTCACTGTGTTGTATTTTAAGTGTCTTCCAGTCTACTAATGAGCACTTGTGGTTTCATAATGAAATGGTCAATATTTCTTCACTAGAAGTTGCGGGTAAATGGACTACAAAAGTGGCTGTATTTTACACATGCATACATGTGAAACAGCAAAAATTCACTGTGAACATCCCCTAGTTCATTCAGTAAGCATTTATAGATGGCCTACCATGTGAGGATTGAACTATAGCCTATTTATTCTCTTGCCCAAATTCCATTCTAAGAGGCCTGGGGATTTATGCCTTACGAATTGTAAAATCTCATGAAGTATTTTTTTTTAAAGTCCAGTATAATCTATAACCTGACTTATATTCAAACCTGACAATGTCATATGACAGAAGATCACTTTTTTTTTTTTTTGAGACAGAGTCTCACTTTGTCACCCTCAGTACAGTCTGTGGCATCATAGCTCACAGCAACCTCAAACTCTTGGGCTTAAGTGATTCTCTTGCCTCAGCCTCCCAAGTAGCTGGGACTACAGGTGCCCACCACAATGCCTGGCTACTTTTTATTGTTGTTGTAGTTGTCATTGTTGTTTTAGCAGGCTGTGACTGAGTTCAAACCTGCCAGCCCCAGTGTATGTGGCTGGCACCCTAACCACTGAGCTACTGGCACCAGAAGACCACCTTTAATTTAACTCAAGCATTCCTTTCTGCTGACATTAAGTCTTTAGATAAAGTTTTACTCTTTTAACCAATTGCCAAATAAGCCCTTGGGTGAAGGGCTCAACTTGAACAATACCTAAGAAATGCGAGCAAAGTAACAAAATCATTTGTACCCTCCTATCAATCTGAAATTTAAAAAAAAAAAGGAATCCCTACAACTCACCTGTAACTTGTTGTAAGGCCTGCTTTTTATAAGTTATGTATTGACCAATGATGATTTTACTCATAATTCCTGTCTCAATAAATGTATATATATTTAAAACCAACTATAGATCTCTGCCTCAGCCCTACTTTCTCAGGGCCTCTTGAAACTCTTCTCTTTTTGCCATGGTTATTCATATTGGCTCAGAAAATCTTCTCCAAATATTGTGGTAGAATTTGTTTGCTCCATCATCAATGTGCTAGGTTCTATGCTATATAAGGCATAAGAGTATACAAATATGTAAGACAATGTCCTTGTCTTTTAAGGAAAATATAATCCATATATAAGCAATGTGATATGATACTTAGCATAATAAAATATTCTTATAAATATTGATATAGCTCCAAGGTAGGCTCAGTAAAGAAGAATTTACAGAAAAGATAATAACAGAAGAGGACTTAGAACAGAAAAAAAAATCCATGATGATATTCATTGTCTTTCCACTGTGGAAATAAAGGTAAGCTAATAGAAATTAGCCTACTACCAAGTACCAGTAGTCTTTTGTCTCTGCTTATCCAGAGTTTTGTGCTTTGGGTAAAGGCTTTAGGCATTAATGATTTATTAAAGTCCTTTAAATCCTTTAAGCATATATATTTAAGTCCAAATTCATGCAATATATATCCTAGGTTTGTGATATTATAAATTCAGCCATGAATTGCCTGGAAGCCACCATAGCCCTAAACTTAAAAAATAATAATAATAATAATAATAATAATAATAATTGACAAGAGAAAGTATTGGGAAGGATAACCTATCTAAGTTGACTGTCTCTAAACTAAAGTTGCCTTTGTGATGAGGACTGAGATAGAGTGTGTCTTGTTTGGGATTTTTGTAATTCAGAGGTGAACTACTCATTAAAGATTAAAACAAGCATGTAGATTTGCTTTGAAGAACAGGCTTATGATCAAGTCAAGGGAGAGTGTTTGTAATTACATGGTATGCTACAGGAGAATTAGTACTTATGTCATCTGGCTTTTATAACCCTGGGTTGGATGCATGATTCTGATTTTTGTTTATAAACTTATTTTTAGATTCACCAATACATAATGATACAGTACTTTACATGATGCTTTTAAAGAGCTGACGGAAAAATTTATTCCAAAGTACTTGGAAAACATGTTGGTGTGTATGCCATTTTTTAAAGGTAAAATCACTCTTGTGTTAAGAAGAACATAATAAGAATTATACCAATAAGGTCCTTTGGCAGAAATATTGGATATAAATAGAATGATGTGGCTATTACTATCATTCTTGTGCTAAAAACAATCAATTTGTAATACAGAGTTAAAAGTTTATTAAAATTAAAAGAAAGGAAGAGAAAAAAAGAAAGAGAAGGAGAGAGAGATGATTTGAAGGCCAAGAATCTATACAGGTTGGCTGTGTCTGTTGTTGGATCCATTTGTTTACTATGCATTTGTATTTGAAGAAAAAGAAATGCAGATAATATATCCCTGCTCTAAAATTCTAGCTAAATTTTATCTCTCAAATTTACCAATTTAGAACCTCATTAAAACTCCCTAGTGTAGATTCTCCTTATTTTTCTTATAAAAATCACTTTCCTTGTAATAATCTCATGTCAAAATAATTATCTTAAAACTTGGATCAAATTATATAATGCCCCACCTTATAAATTTTTGGCTGAGCCAAGGGAATTTTACCCCCAAATATGACAACTATTATTTACCCCACCAACAAATACTGATTATTTTTAAATTAAAGGCCCTTGAAGATTAGCAGAGGTTAGGGGAGGCTCTATTCTGGTATCCCTTATTTACCTTAAGACCAGACCTGCCAAAAAGAGCACAATTGTCTTCCATTCCCTCTCAGAAATCTCATTATCTAGGACAGTGGTTCTCAACCTTCCTAATTGCTGCCTTGTTACAAATGAAAAAAAGGGGTCGTGACTCACAGGATGAGAACCACTGATCTAAGAAGAAAGGAAGATGGAGAAATGCAGCCACACCTGGACAAACTCTGTCCCAAGAAAAGATCTGCCTCTCAGACTCATTCCAACTCCAAAGAGAATCACTTACAAGTTAATTTCTGGAAGTACAGAGAATCCTCAAAGAACTCAAACTAGACCTCCCATTTAATCCTGCAATCCCATTACTAGGCATCTACCCAGAAGAAAAAAATCCTTTTATCATTAGGACATTTGTCCTAGACTGTTTATCATAGCTAAATTTATAATAGCCAAAATGTGGAAAAAACCTGAATGCCCACCAACCCAGGAATAGATTGACAAGCTGTAGTATATGTATGCCATGGAATACTATGTAGCCATTAAAAACGATGGAGACTTTACATCTTTTGTATTAACCTGGATTGAGTTGGAACACATCTTATTAGTAAGGCATCACAAGCATAGGGAAGCAATAATCCAATGTACTCAATTCTAATATGAAGGCAGTAGATGATCTAATACAAGGTGGGGAGTAGGGGAAGGAGGGAGTGGATTATGGTGTATGGACACTTCTTGGGAGTGGGACACAATTATAAGAGGGACTTTATGTAACAAATGCAATCAGTGTAACCTAAGTCTTTGTATTCTCAATGAGTCCCCCCCCCAAAAAAAAAGTTAATTTCTGTCCTCTGGGTCCACATTCATTCTCCCTAATAATTACTTATTACCCCTTGAAAGAATTGCCTCCATCTCCCCCACACACCACATTAAGAGTGTATAAGCATTTATACCTCATTGTATTGTCGAATAATCATTCTGCAATTTCCTCATGTTTATGCACTTTAATAAAATTGATCTGTGTATTGCCAATTCTTTCAGAGGGAAAGATTGACTCTCTCTAAACCTTCAATGCATTTTCATTGTTTTCCTTACCCAGGCCTTCAAGATCCTCAACTCTATAACCCCAACCAAACTAACTTCCCACTGTTTGTTCCACTCTATAACTGACACTCTTTGCCTACTGAATGATTCATTTTTCCATTGAACATGCCTCATAATCTCATCCTTGAACTTTGTGTTCATGCCATTTTCTTGACATGACACTTTCTTCCTACTTTCCTGTTTCTCCTGGTTGAAAATCTACCCATTTTCAAGCTCATTCTCAAATGCCATCTGTTCTATAACATCTTTCTTCATCAATTTCTTTTCTCTTTCATTTCAACTCTCAGTGTATGTAGCACTTGTCCTATGGCATTTATTTTCATGAATATGTTGATTTTGTCTTTACAAAAAGAAAGAGCTTGTGCCAAGCAATGAGAATTTAAGAATATGAGCACGTCATAGATTCTGATTCAAGTTGTTTATATAATAACTCCCTGGCAGAGGAAGATAAGCACACAGTGTTATAAATATTGTAGTAAGTCTAGTGTCCTGGGGGAGAAATAAGGAAGAACAAGGAAAACCAAACCTCCAGATTATTTGGGAAAAGCTTCCTGAGTCAAATGGCATAAGTTGGAGCTTAAAATGTATGTAGAAATTAGTCAGGCCAGAAGGACATTTTTTTCTTTATGAGACAGAGTCACATTCTGTTGCCCAGGACAGGGTTCCATGACATCAGCCTGGCTCACAGCAACCTCAAACTCCTGGGCTCAAACAATCCTCCTGTCTCAGCCTCCCAAGTAGCTGGGACTATGGGCACTTACCACAACACCAGCTAACTTTTTCTACTTTTACTAGAGACTAGGTCTCTCTCTTTTTCAGGCTGGTCTTGAACTCCTGAGCTCAGGATTACAAAGTGCTAGGATTACAGGTGTGAGCCACCATGCCCAGCCTAGAAGGACATTTTAAAACTAATAGCATGCGGAGCTAGGTTGTGTTGCCTCACAAGAATATATCATTACGGAAATATTCATTAACTTTAACATCCAGTTGTTAAAACTGTTGACAACTTGAAATCAGTCATGTTGGGAGTATTTACACCATGGAAATTGGTAAACACTATAAATCAGGGCCTTTTGTTGATTTTCAGAGAGCCGGTAAACTTGGACATCACTGATTATCAGAGCACATGAGAGGTTCAGAGAATCTTAGGGGGTTTAATGTGCTGCTGTAGCTTATCAATTTAATGCTAAAGTTAAACTTTTAACTAGTTTTTGAGCCTTCTAAAATAAAGAACAGTTCCTTACTCATCCTAAATTTCTCTGGGTATAGCTCTGGTGAAAGTAGGTAGGTAATTCAACTCAGGCCTTAAACTGAGCGTGGATTAGAGACACATCACCTCAGACATAAAAATGTGTTTCTTAAAATTTTGGTTTAATGCATTGGCATTTTATTGCTTAAGTTTAATTTTTTTTCTTTCTTAATGAAAATAAACATATCTTGAAATAGTGAAGTTTAGAAAAACTAAAATAAAGTGGCTCAGAAAGCTGCTAGGAAATTATTTTACAAATGAGCTTAGTTTTTACCTAGATTTATTTAGCACATTTTTCTAATGATTTTTTTAAATTTTATTTTACATCTTACTTAGGATGGAAAAAAGATTAGTTAGCCAAATTAAGACATGTCATGCCATTGAGAAGGGGCTTTAAAAAAGATCATTTAAAAGAGAATCAATAGTTCTTTTATATTGGGTCACCTTCTCTGTTCATTCCCTTCTGCACTGTCAGCTCCCAAGCACTGAGCTGGTTGACTATGAGACTCATTTGTAATGTTTGGTAAGGGGAAGAATAAATTATAAAATGATAACTAACAATTATTAAGCATTTTCTTGGTGCCAGGCACTGTTCTAAATTTTTGCATATTTTATTTAACACTCATAAATACATAATAATCCCCGTTTTCCAAGGGGAAATTGAGACTAACAGGTAAGGTAACACTCAAAACAACTTCATAATAATCAATTAGTGGCCAAATAACTGATATCAAAAAATAAAAATTCCTTTCATGCTTTTTTGAACATAAGCTAACTTCTTCCTGTTAGGTTTTAAGAAACAATTAAACTGAGTAGAATCGAGGAAATAAAGAAGTTCATTGAACTTTCTGGTTAATGTAAAACTAATACTTAAAATTAATTTAAGAAACTTGGCTTCAAAATTTCTAAAACAAAGCCATACTTAATTTTTCCCTTTTAAATAATATAGATTGACTAAATGATTTTCTTGATTTCTAGGAGAATTTCGTTGCTGTTTCGGCAACACCTTTAGGTCACCAGCTAGACCAGTGTAAATGGAAGAAATTTAGGGGAATCTGTAATAAGTAAGATAATAAGCCAGCTGTTTGCATGTACTTGCTTTACTACCTTTTGGGGTTTTATTTTCCTTCTGAAATTTTAAGGCAAGAATAATGGTTTATTCAATGCTTCAACGCATTAGGTTCCAGGTAGTTAAGTTTTCATTGCATGTTTTAATTTCTGAATATCATCCTAACCTAGGATGTGGAGTTTGTACCATCAAACAACATGACTAGGTCAAGTCAGCAGTCTGGCTTGGTGACTGAAACTCCCGGGAATGTAGGTGATCTTTCTTCTGTACCTCTTTAGAGCCAGAGTTACCCTTTGAAGCAGCACAAAGTTCTCAACAGCATGAATAATTAATTTGTTGAATCCTCATGGTTTCCACATGTTTTTTATCTTTTCTAAAACAGAAAAAACAACAGTTGTTCCTGATGTCTTGGTTGTCTGTTCACCCAACCCACCTACATCACCAATGAAAATATGGTCATAGTGTATGTCTGAGAAACCATTCTATTTAGTCTCTAAGGGGGTTGAAGATGTCGTGTGTCTTGGAAATGTCTTTGGCCAGTCATTAAGAAAGTCAAGATTACCCTTTCTTGATCATATCCACAGTTTCTATTTGTGGCAGGTTGTATTATTCTTTCTAAATCTTCTCTATCCTCCTCTATCCTCCTTGTGAAAGATTGTCCATTATGCCCTTGGCCAAGACCCACAGTGTCTGCTGTGAGAGGCGGGGAATGTACTTCCCTTCTGACATTAGATTTAGCTGGGTGACTTACTTGGACAGTGACATGCCAGCAAAAGCCTTAAGAGCCTCTGAATAGTTCTGCTGCTCCTCCATAAGAAGACACATTGCCGAGAGAAGCTGCTCTTTCAGCAAGATGGATGAAGAAGATACAGCTCTGAGTACAGGTGTCAACCCTGGATAGTCAGCTACCTCTTGCCAATATTTAACTTAAGTGATCATTAGTGATTAGTGTTTATATATATCTCTGAAATTTGAGAGTTTTTTTTTTACCTCTGTATAATCTGTAAAAGATGACTTGTATACAACGTAACATGGAAAGAAAATCTACTTAAAATAAAGGACAATAGTCTCACTCTTATCTCTTTGTCATCCTCCTTATACATGGTGACCCTGAATCTAAAGTTCTTTTCTTTTCCCTGTATGAACTAAAGGGAATCTAGGCGTGCTTTCCCGTCAACTGAAAAATAGGGGGAATCAGCACTGAACATTTGTTTTTCAAACTCCTTTTGCGAATTCTTGGCAATAGGTTCTCCAACAAGAGACATGACAGGAGACAAATGTAACACATTCTTGGGAGGACATGGGACAGTTATAAAGTCCTGTTATAAAGACAGTTATAAACTTCCTCAAGAGCCCTTCTTTTCCCCTCCTGAGCTACTTTAACTCACACCACCCCAGAAGGACAGAGGTTCTCTTCCTTTTGTTTTGTGTTTTCAGAAGAGAGTCCCTTGACAATATATTGGCTTTAATTTCATGAGTATAGACTTCTTGCTTCTACTGACTCTAGATCTAGTTACTGTATCTACTTCCTAAGATGTTTGCCCCTTAAGACTATTTTCTTGTTTGGAAATTATAGCTGTAAACTGATTAAGGAAACCACCCTCTCTTTTCTTAAAGATAGGCTTAGTTATTACTTCAGAAACAATGTGATTACACAAGATTAGTTAGATTAATCAATGCTTTACAAGGTTAGTGAGCTCTCCTAAATTAGATACTGCCTTAGCTACTTCCTCATTTTGAGCCCTGCCAGGCTAATTCAACTGTCGTTTTCTTTTTCCTAAGAAAATCCAATTCTTCTTACTAAATATGACCCCATTACCACCATTCCTTCCTCACTTATGAACGAGAAGGTTGATACTGTTCCGGTTCTATACTGAAAGGATTGCTGGGGTAGTTATTCTGCCGAGGAATGGACCCTACTCCTCAGACCTCTGGGCTTTCCTTTGGTCTTTTGCAGTCACTAGACTCTTAGCGCCAATCTAAGAGGAGAGGTCTCAAGCAGAGTCAGCACTATAGCTTGTTAACAGCACTCCCATCTATTGGCCTATAATGGGGCACCACCGAATAAACTGTGGCCCCGTCCTTTCCCATGAGGCACATCTTGATCACTCCTGAACTTAAAAATGATCAGAAACTGCTAGGATAATAACAAACAAAGTGAGATCCAATTTCAGCTTTGATTCCCACCTCCCCCCACCCCCAAGCATCTGACCTAGGAATCACTTTTTCCTAGAAGAGTTTTCTCACGTTTCTCTTTGAATATAGGTTGTACTATAGTCATAATTGAGATCTGCTTGAAGGAACCACTAGAAAATAATTGCTATAGCATGTTACATATCAAGATCTATTATTTTTTGATAGAGGATTGCTTAATTCTTAAGATGGGGTTTCTGTTTGGGTTTTTTTTTTTTTTAAGGCCATTTATCTTTGATTTTATTTATTCTAAAAACCTGGCAACTTATTTTGGGAAATACCAGCAAAGCTGGATTTTGGAATCATATTCCTTCACATATGGTACTAATATATCTCTGTCTTTGCCTTCATGCAGCATAGCAACAGATGTCTAACATTTCTGGTTTTTAATAGGCCTCTGATCTCGGGAAGGTTCTTTTTTGGAATAGGCAATGGTATGTTTTTAAAGCTACAGCTCATTTACAAGATTGTGTTTTACAAGATTTGTTTTTACTAATGATGTAGATTTCACCCTGATTCTGAGATTTTCTTGACACATAAGCTAGCAATAAATTTGCTTGGTGTAAAGACAGGCACTTGCATTGTTAAAAGGAAAACCTTTAAACATTAAAAGCTTTAAAAGGAAAGATCAACTTTAACGCTACCTGTAAGTAAAAGATCATGACCTGTGGTCACGAGGTTTTAATTGATACAGCCCATTTTAACTCTTTGCAGATGGCCTTTCACATCCATTCTGAGAACTTTGTCCAAGTAGTTCAGGTTCAGAATTTACAGAGGTGATAGAGAAGGGGTAGAGAGTTTTTGTTTAGTGACCTTGCTTAGTGAAAAATGGGATTTGATTTTCACCACGAATCTCAATGAAGATTGCTACTGAAATATTCCTTTATTATGGCATTTCAGACCTAGTTGAATGGAGATGAATCACAAGAGAAACTTTAGTTCACATGGGGTCTGAAGGGTTAGCCTGCAAGGAACAACACCATTTGTATTAATAGATGCTGTCAGGAGTTTTGATTATCCTGATTAATGAGTCTATAGTTTTCTGCACTCAAGTCTAGCTTTGTACGATTTTTGTCATATTAAAAGCAACCATGCAAAATGCTAACTGTATCAGGAAACTTTCTGATTAACAAATGCAATACTTAAAGCTGAGATCATTTCATAATTATATTCATGTTCAGGCTACAGAGATCAAACAAACATACGCTTGAACTTCATCATAATGGGATATGAGCTACGTATGTTTCCAACTATAGGTAACTACTACTTAAGAATAGAGTTGGAAGTTTTTTTATGAAAAAAATTAAAGTTTTCACCAGAAGATCTATTCCCAAGCTATTTTGGAGAGAACACAAGCTTTTGTGGAATGATGCTTTCTAGACTAGTGGGTGTTTCTTAGTTTTCTAGTTTTTAATTAGGTCAGAGAAACATTTAAATTTGATTATTTTGTGCTTAATTTTTCTTTTCTTTCTTTCTTTCTTTTCTTTTTTTGGAGACAGAGTCTCAAACTGTTGCTCTGGGTAGAGGGCTATGGCATCATAGTTCACAGCAACCTCTGATTCTTAGGCTCAAGCAAGCTTGCCTCAGTTTTTCTATGCTTAATAGAGACAGGGTCTCGATTTGCTCAGGCTGGTATTGAACTCTTGAGCTTAAGCAATCCACCTGCCTTGGCCTCCCAGAGTGCTAGGATTACATGTGTGAGCCACTGTGCCCTTGTGCTTAATTTTTTAGTGGCTACTTGAAATATGAAATGGCTAGTTGAATGCATTGATGACTTTTGAACATTATGAAAATAAGTCTGTGCATACATGCATATATATGTTTGTGCCTGAATGGATTCTTTACCATTTATTTTAAAACAGAAATATTCTGGGCAAATCAGTATGATCTTTTTTTGTTGTTGAAAATCTTTGGAGTGAGTAGTGCAAAGTACTTGGATATCTTTCAGAAGATAAACCTGTTTAATCAATGGATCAGGTAGCTTTGCACTAAAAGAATAGCCAGATTCAGTCTGCTCTAATTTTTAGATCCCTCATCATCAACTAAGATTTTTAAAAATGAATTAAATAAGAATATAAGGGAGCTAATTATATCAATCTACTTTTCCTTGGTGTAGAAAGCAATAAAATAACCTTGCCAAGTTTATATGTTGGTTTGTAAAATTCTATTTGCCCTTATTAACTAGTGCTTAAGGCTAATTTCTCAGGCGAGATCATAATTTTATCCATTCCTCATGCTGTGTCTTCATCAGGACTACACTGGCTGTCTAAGAAATATCATACTTGGGAAGGCTATAAGGGGACTGCTTTCTGATTGTTTTTGTTCAAGTGCCCTAATTAGGTCACTCCCCCAAAAGTGTATTTTAATAACCTTTGTCATTATTGAACAAAGGGGATTTAAATTCGACCATAAAGAGCTGTCTTAGTGTCAAACATCTGTTCTAAAACTTATCATAGCAATATGCTCACTGAATTGTATGAACAAATTTGATTAGCATCAACTTCTGGGAATGGTTTCTAGCTGATTGACCTGGGGACCTTATCTTTAAATATTGGCATTGTATGGATTAACCAAAATCCAGGAGAATGTCAGATATTAAGGCACATAATTGCAGGTTAATTGGAAGATAAAGATACCTTAATCTAATGTTGAACAGGGGGAAATATTGATGGAATTAACTTATTAGCTTGGCTGAGGGGAATAATCTTATTATCGTAAGGTGAACTAAAATAGTGCTGTCTTTGTGTAAATGATTCTTTCCTGAAAAGTTCCTGTAATGAACAATATGTGATGCTTACCCTAAGTGTTTTTATTTTTTTTTTTTAATTTTTTTTTCTGGTGCTTTCAGTGACATAATAATGAGCTCAGTTAAGTTAGAGATCTCAGATAAATGAAAAATTCTTAATTTTTAAAGAAACAGTGGTGCTTGTACAATATAATAGCTCCTTTTCTCATTGACGTTCGATGAACACAGGTAATATGTGTTACAATTTCTAAGTCATATTTTGGGTATGTTTATGTATTTGCTGGCTTTCAAAAGATTCTGCGTTAGGGAAATGCCAAGAGACCTGGGGGGAAATCAGAACTCTTAAAATCTTGGGAAGATGTTTAGTGCTTTAAATTGTATTCTAGGTTCTTGATGCTTTAGTTTTAGACACTTTTTAGAAAAGTACTCTTTGATAATATGAAAGCTATAACCCAATTATAGCCCAGGAATATGGGGGAAGGGGAAAGGGAGAGGTAGGGAGGGAGGAGGATGGGAGGAGGGAGGGTAACTGGTGGGACCACACTTACTGTGTATCTTACAAAGGTACGCATGAAACTTAATAAATGTAGAATATAAATGTCTTAACACAATAACTAAGAAAATGCCATGAAGTCTATGTTAACCAGTTTGATGAAGATATTTCAAATTGTATATAAAACCAGCACATTGTACCCCATGACTGCATTAATGTACATAGTGATGATTCAATTTAAAAAAAGAGAGAGAGAAAAGGACTCTTCAAAGCTCAGATTTTAAAAAGGCTATGAGAATAGGGTAAAGAGAAAAATTAGCTTTTTTTTTTTTTTAGCACCTAATAGATATCAGCCACTTTATGACTTTGAGGGAGTGGGAGGGATGTTGTTAAACATATTTATAGTTTAAAAATAAAAGCTTGAGGAAAATCAAGTAACTGCTCAAAGTCACATAACTATAAATGAGAGAGTGGTATATTATCCAGGTTTCCCTGATTTTGAAAATTCATGATTCTATTATGAATTAACGTATGTGATAGAGTTATGTGCCTAAGACATAATCATCTCCAAATTCCTTTCTCTGTCAGTTCATGCATTCTTCACCCCTGATGGCTTTATCTGTTGGGATGTAAGTAACAAGACGGGAAGTTTGCTAGCAGTAGTGCTCTAATGAACCTCATGGTAATGGCTCCAGGTGAAGGAGATATTCTTAGTTTCTATAGATTTTCCATGATTATGGCTCTAGCATGAACTAGCAAAGTGAAGTCAAACAAATATAGTAACTTTCTTAAGTCTCATTTCGTATGAAATGTGTGTAGTGGTGTGGGGGGCAATGCAAGTTGTTACCATCAGTGAATGGTGGTAGGAATTGGGAGAATGTGTGTCTGTATTAAAACCAAGCAACCAACTCTCCCCAGCTGCTTCTGAGGCACAAGTGACTTTGAATACCACTTGAGAAGGATGATATTTTAGGTCATTTCCAGCTCTCAGTTCTAAAATCATATTCTGGTTTTCATTTTGGAAATGAAATTATTTCTATGGGTAAATCACATTAGTTCATTTCTAACTTTTGTCAGTCTGAGACCCATGACAAGACCCCATTGGTAAGAGATAGAAGGAATTATAATGGGAATATCCTGAATTTATAATACTTCAAAATTTGACATTGTCATAGCTAACTCATGTTTTGAATGCTGAATATTTAATGTATTTTAACTATGTCACGTAAATATGTTACTGATATGGCTCCATCATGTTGAGCACTTCCATATTCTTTGACACAAGAACATTTAGACTCATTATGTACCTTTCTCAGTATTAGAATTATTCATTTTCCCAAGGAC
The DNA here is from genome assembly GCA_963574575.1 of Galagoides demidoff. Taxonomy (NCBI): domain Eukaryota; kingdom Metazoa; phylum Chordata; class Mammalia; order Primates; family Galagidae; genus Galagoides; species Galagoides demidoff. Next base: position 79,682 of record CAUYQV010079789.1, read on the forward strand.
ACCTTTCTACTTAAATAATATTTACAAACCCAGATCTGAGTATAAGTCATGCTCAATGCTGTTGGCTCTTTGGCTGTTTTGTCTCTCAGTGAACAGAGCTAGGAAATACATGCATGAATATGTACATATCATACATACTCAAGTCATGTTTGATTGCTGCAATTATAAAAGATACAGGATACAATACACAAGGTAACAAATGTTACTAGGGCCAGGTATGGTGGCTGATGCCTGTAATCCTAGCACTCTGGGAGGCTGAGGTAGGTGGATTGCCTGCGCTACCAGGTTCAAGACCAGCCTGAGCAAAAGTGAGACCCCTGTCTCTAAAAAAAAAAAAAAAAAAAAATAGCCAAGCATTGTGGTAGGCACCTGTAGTTTCAGCTACTTGGGAGGCTGAAGCAAGTAGCCCAAGAGTTTGCTTAAGCCCAAGAGTTTGAGGTCACTGTGACCTATGACGTCATGGCACTCTATCCAGGGTGACAAAGTGAGACTGGCTCAAAAACAAACAAACAAACAAACAAATGTTATTAGTACACATTGAGTATTACAGTTTCTATATAGTTTCCTTTCATAAAATGTGTATACATTTTTTGGCATTCTCTGTATACATGTATTTAATATATATCATATAGGTGTGTATATATGCATACCTATTAATATCTACATACACACACATATACAATCATGAGTTCATTCTGATGACTCCAGTACCAACCCTATTACAAAAGTTTCATTCTAGCCCTCTCCCTTTCCATATTGGTAATTTCCTTTCGGACAGCAGGAAACCTGTCTTTCATTATCCATTATCCACAATATATATTTACGTATTTTACTAAATCCTAGATTACACAGAAAGTAATTTCAAAATTGCTTACTCATACCTCTGTGAAGGGGGGGAAAAAAAGCTACAAATCAGAGTTCAACATTTGTTTACAATTCTTTTTGTCTTTAGCTTGAGGGTATTTAATTCAAATACCGCTGCAAAAATACTTGTGTTAGTCACCTCCCTTCCCTTTGCTGTGATTATGCTATTCAACTGAAATGGGATTTGGTTCATTTGGTTCTTTTTATATTTTGTTCTAGGAATTTTCTCCCATCCTTTTAGATTATATTATTTTGTTGATTATATTTTTTAAATGGTCCTCAAAGTCCGAACAACACTAAAAAGTATACTCACAGAAGGGCAAGTCCTTTTTCCTATATTTTTTCTTTCTTTCTTTTTTTTGCAGTTTTTGGCTGGGACCAAGTTTGACCCACCACCTCTGGTATTTGGGGCCAGTGCCCTACTCATTGAGCCACAGGTGCCACCCCCCTATATTTTTTCTTGATATACAATTTATCATATTTCTTCTATGCAATACTGCCCATTTCACACATACCATATAGGTATCCCATTTCATTAGTTTGTAATCTACTCTTCTTTTTTGCATATATGAACAGATATTGCATATTTTCTTACTTTACTTTCTTCCTTACATTCTTCTTTCTTTCTTCTTTTTTTTTTTTGCTTATCATAATATCAAATATGATACCGTCCCATAGTACTCCACTGAAAGACTTATATATATACAATGTAGATGTGCAGCTATTCATATTAATATTGTACACCCATTCATATTGTCATAATACTTTTAAATTTCAAACAATATTCAATAGGTAGTTTGTGTATATGTGTTTACATATATGTTGAGGTATATCTTTAGCCTGAATTCCTAGAAGTGGCATTTCTTGGTTAACAAGTAACAGTTTTGGTAGCTATTGCCAAATTCTTCTCCCTAGGGGTATTACTATCCATACTAGAAATTTTTAAGACTATTTATTTTCTCCATGGCCTTTCTAATGCAATGTATTGTCATAATTTTGAATTTATATCTCTGATAGATGAATAATGGTGGCTCTGTGTAATTTTAGTTTGCTTTCTCTTATTATGAGTGTCATTGACTATATTTTCATCCATGTAAGGGCTATTTTAATGTTTTTTTTAATTGTCCTTTTTTTCTAATTTGTAGTTTTTACCTTTTTCTCACTCAATTTTTAATATTTCTTTAAATATTAGCAATGTCAATCCTTTACCTATACCTATAGCTATAAAGGCAAACCTTATATTTTATATACTAATAATATTTTCATTTAAGTTGTGTTTTCTATTTTATCTGCTATTGTATTTTTCTTTCTCTTTCTTGCCTTCTTTGAGGTTGAGGTGATTAATACTGATTATCAAGAAAAACTAGTGTAGCTGTTATACAATAGAGGCATAATGAGTATTTCTGTGACTCAGAAGATACTCTGTGGCAATTCAAAACGCTCTCATATCAATGGTAAAAATGATCAAAATGGCAGTTGCCCAACCATGGGCTCAGAGCCCAACAAGAATGAAGGTTTAGGTGTCCAACACTGCTTAACAAGGACAAATAAAATAAGGAATGACCAATGGAAGAATATATTAAATTATTAATTTTCATATCATAATAATTGTAAGACCAAAATATATTTTTTCTTTCTTATGTAGATATATTTGTGTGTTGTGTACATGATAGCCAATTTTCTTTCATTCTCAACCTTTCAGTCCTTAAAGTTTTATAGAAAGTGTTTTTATGATTAAATTAGCTAGTTTTTAAGCTAAAGAATACCAAGATGGAATTATTACTAAACTGGAAAAGGTAAACACATCCCCCAATGTGGACACAGTAATTTTGAACTTTAGACTTCTATGTTTTAGAAGAGGTGTAGCATTATTTTTCTGATACAAGATCTAGTTTAATCACATAAAGTGAGAGCATGTTGTTTTTACTATTATTTGGAAGTTAAATTAAGGTGAAATTTCAAGTGTGGATTCTGAGTAGCTGAAAAGTTAGCACCTAACATCTATTCCCAAATTTCTCATGACTTGTCTCCATGCGGTGATGGGTAAAACTGGTAAGAGGAGGTCAATTTGTTTGCTCTTATCCTTTACACTGAATGTGTATTCTTTCAGTGTCCCAGGTCTAAGGGTGTGCTATGGCTCCTGTAATACTACATAGCCAAGGCAGGCTTTGTTTTCTATTTTTCAGGCACTATAAGGACTTGGAAGCTAAAGCTCAGGATGATTCAAGGTTAATGTGAAGTGAAGTCCTGCGCTCTGTCTACCTCTCTGGGTTTTACTGACTTTTGGTTGGCCTTTAAAGGTTTTGCCAGCTGATCAGTGTATTTAAAGACTAATAAAACAATCAGTATGCCTAGGTGAATGACAGCAGAATGTGAGATCAGGGCATTTGGCTTGCCATGCTGCAGAGAGCGTATATAAATGACAACTTTCTTACTCTTTGTATTTTTTAAATTACATGTTAATTTGTTTTGTTTTATTTTAGGGGAAACTAATATGGATTTCATGTACGGTCTTGGTGTCTCTCTTTTCCCTTGTGCTTGCTTTGCAATAAGCCAGCTTAGCAGAGCTGACACAACAAAACAGGACAGAGTCTGGATAAACCACAAAAGGGATTGTTTCTAACAAAGCCATTTCCCAAGGAGAGAGTGCCAATTGTTATGGAGTTGACTGGAGTCCTTGCCACACTCCCCCACCAACTACTGAATAAATATGTAAAAGTATGAAAAGGAAGGACAAGTCTTCATGATGCTTCAAGAAGTGTCTGGCCCAAGCCTCTCTATGGAATAATGGGCTTTGGGGAGAGCACATTGACTGATAACTCTTTGCTTGCAATAATTTTTTCTGTAATCTATGCCTATACCATTTCTTGCTCGTTTTGTGCACTCTTGCCTTTTGAAAGCATTTTTATCTTTCATAGTATTAAATGATAATTAGCATTTTGATATACTTCTTCATTGTCATCTGGCATTTATTATTTCTGATGAGAAGTTTGCTGTCAGTCCAAATATCTTTCCTTTGTAGGTTATCTGTCTCTCTGGTAGCTTCTAAGGTAGTATTTGTTTCACAGTTCTTCAACTTAGCTGTGTCTAAATTTATTTTTATTCACATGTTTATATTTTTCATGCTTGATGCTTTTGGTTTACTTTTGATTGTAGAATACTTGGAAAAATTCACATTTCTTCAACTATTTCTTCTGCACCATTCCTTCCATTCTCTTCTTCTGGCACTATTATGTGACATCAATCCACAATCCTCTGTTGATTCATTTTCTCCCCCTCCCTCACTTTTTTTTAATCTTGCACATTTTATTCTGGGTGAATTGTTCTTTTAATTCATTGATTTACTCTTCAGCTTTGTCCGATACCAAGTTTGCTATATCATCTCAGTTGTCTAAACTTCTAGGACTGGTATATCTCCTTTCTAAGATTTCTAATTGGATTAGTTTCATATATTCTTGGTCTTGCTTCATTTCTGCCTATTTTTATTCCATTAGTTCTTGATTTTCTTTAATAGAAACCATTCTTCATTTATACTGGGGAACCACATATATTCATCTTGAAGCTTGATTGGATCATTCTACCATGTTAACTTTTCCTGGAGAAAAATTGGGTTCCTTCTGCTAGTTTTCTTGCCTGTCTTTCTCAACATTAGTTTGGGTTCTCCTTTAAGCAGTTCCTAAGAAAAGGAGGATTTGAGTCCAAATCATTTATATGGAAGGTGAAGAAAGCACCAATAGGAGAGTGGAGAAGGAAGACAGGGAAGGACAGCAGCCAATAAAATGCACATCACTGAGCCAGGTACTTTAGCGTGTAACAAGAGGTCAGTCTTACAAGGGAAACTCACTTTTAGCATGCAAAACTAGTGGACAAAGCAGGCTTAAAAGGCCATAAGAAATTAAAGACAAAGGAATGCAGGTGTGAGGAGTCAGACAAATGACATGTACTGGGGTGGTGAGAAAGAAGACAAGGGCAGTTACAGCATTAGATGTTTTTATGTTTGGGAATTTGCTTAAGAGGAATTTCACATCTTTCTTTGTTCTCTATCTATGCTTCAGATGTTTTAGTATAATGTTCATAAGACCCTGCATTCTGAACCAAGAGCATAGAGTGACCTCTGGGGCTCCTGTCTCTGGTGATGCTGTGGAGGATACTGATCCACTTGGCGCATTGCTAAGCTACTCTGACTTCTTGCTGGTTGCAAGACTGGGTCTATTTTCTCACTCTCAGTTTACAGCTTGTCAAAAGCCTTAGCCATAGGCAATATTTAGCAACTTCGAAAGTCCCATTTCATAATCTAAACAGCCTTGGCTTTTTAGCAGTCTTATTCACCACGCAGAATGTTACATCAAATTCCTTAACTTGGAGGACAGAGAGCTTGTGGGTTCAAATACTTTCACTACTTTGTATTTCTTTCAATTTTCACTTTGAAAAAATTATATTTTTTTAGCCTGGTTATGCTTTTTGGTCTTCTATTTTTGTATTTTGTCTCTTATTGGTATATGTTAGGGGTAAAGTAAGATGACAAAGTGTAATTTTATAGTGCTATATTTGCTGGATGTTTATTTCCTTTTAATCTAAATAAAATTTCCTTTTAATTTAAATACAATAAGAGGATCTTAAAAATTTAAATTATGTATGTTCAAATTCTCATTTAGATAAAAGAAATGGTGACTAATGGGAAATCATAGCTGCATAAGACTTGTAGAAACCATTTTCTTCTGACTTTGCTGGTATGTGTCCTTTTTAATTAATTTTTTCCATGTGTGGCTTTTGGGAGGCAGAGGAAAGAAAGATCTGCTTTTGGTGTGTGTCCCTCTGTAAACGCTGAGTTGCACTGAGAGACTCTCAATGTGAATTTTTAAAAAAATTTCATTGGCGCCTGTGGTCCCAGCTACTTGGGAGGCAGAGGCAGGAGACTCGCTTGAGCCCAGGAGTTGGAGGTTGCTATGAGCTGTGATGCCATGGCACTCTACCCAGGGGGACAGCTTGAGGCGCCCTCTCAAAAAAAAAAAAAAAAAAAAAGAGTATAGGGAAGAATAGCAAAGCCAGTAACATTATCAAGAAATAAATGACTGACTGAGCATGGTAGCTCATGCTTGCAATTCTAGCACTTTGGGAGCCTGAGGCAGGTGTATCACTTTAGCTCAGCAGTTTGAGACCAGTCTGAGCAAGAGTACGACCCCCATCTCTACTAAAAGTAGAAAAAAACCCAGCCAGGCATTGTGGCACGCACCTATAGTCTTAGCTACTTGGGAGGCTGGGGCAAAGAGATGGCTTTAACTTGAGAGTTTGAGGTTGCTATGAGCTACAATGATGGCATGGCACTCTACTCAGGGCAACAGAGTGAGACTACCCCGGGTAACAGTGAGAGACCTGGGACCAAATGGCCTCATGTGCTGTCTCAAAAAAAAAAAAAGAAAAGAAAAAGAAATGACGGGAAAAGAGGAGGCAAAAGTGATAAAAACTGTACAAAATTTGTTATGATATGTATTATGAATAGTGGTTAAGACGGGATTTAGGTTGCTAGGAAACTTTGGGGCATGTGTTTAACCATCCTAAATGTCAGTTTCCTTGTCTTTAAAATGAGAGGTAATACCATCCTCATTGAGTTATTTTGGAGATTAAATAACAATGTTTGTAAACTGTTTTGTTTTACCATGTATGGCAATAATAAAGACCCCATTCATGGATGCTGGATGCTGTTAATGTTGATAGAGTGGTTTGGGGCCATTTGATTTAGGGTAGCGTTTTCCTTAGAGCCTTAGTGTTGTAGATATATATAGATATATATATATAGATATAGATATAGATATATATTTTTTTTTTGAGATGGAGCCTCAAGCTATCCCCCTGGGTAGAGTGCTATGGCATCACAGCTCACAGCAACCTCCAACTCCTGGGCTCAAGCGATTCTCCTGCCTCAGCCTCTCAAGTAGCTGGGACTACAGGCGCCCGCCACAACGCCCAGCCATTTTTTGGTTGCAGCCGTCATTGTTGTTTGGCGGGCCCGGGCTGGGGATTCGAACCCACCACCTTAGGTGTATGTGGCTGGTGCCCTAGCCGATTGAGCCACAGGCACTGAGCCAGTGTTGTAGATATTAATGGTGGTTACATTAAAAAGGGTTCCATGGTAAATATATTTGGGAAACCAGAGAGCCAAAAAAGGGTTTTGTTTTGTTTCTTTCTGCCTGCCAGGGTGAGTGGTAAAGCTCTAGAGGGGGTTTGTGTACCCAGTATTTCTCTTTTTTGATACAGAGTCTCACTATGCCCCCCTTGGTAGAGTACTGTGGCATCACAGCTCACAGCAACCTCAAACTCTTGGGCTTAAGCGATTCTCTTGCCTCAGCCCAAGTAGCTGGGACTACAGGTGCCCACCACAACACCTGGCTATTTTTTGTTGCAGTTGTCAGTTTTGTTTTAGCTGGCCCGGACCAGTTTCGAACCCACCAGCCTCAGTGTATGTGCTCTGCAACCACTGTGTTACAGATGCTGAGCCTGGTGCAGATGCTTATTTAAGGGCTAAAGGTATTCATCTGCTTCTGTAGCCCAAGGATATTGGTATTGGTATTCACAGCAACAACTCCTTTTTCTCTTTTCTTTTCTTCTTCTTCTTTTTTTTTTGGTAGAGACAGAGTCTCACTTTGTTGCCCTTGGTAGAGTCCCATGACCTCACACAGCTCACAGCAACCTCCAACTCATGGGCTTAAGCCATTCCCTTGCCTCAGCCTCCTGAGTAGCAGGGATTACAGGCGCCCGCCACAATGCCTGGCTATATATATATATATATATTTTTTTTTTTTTTGTTGTTGTTGTTGTTGTTGTTGTTGCAGTTCAGCTCGGCCCGGCCCGGCCCGGCCCAGCCCCAGTTTGAACCTGCCACCCTCAGTATATGGGGCTGGTGCCCTACTCAGTGAGCCAGAGGTGCCGCCCAGCAACAACTCTTTATCATCAGGAAAAGGCTACCTCACACAGTATTTTTTATTTCTGATTACAATTAATCAAACCTTTAAAAAATATTTTTTACATGTTTATTAAAAAAAATTTGGAAAATACAGAAAACAGAGAAGAAAAATATCACATAACAAAGCATTTGGTTTTTTTCTTTGTTTTTCCCCACTGGGATGATTCTGTGTATAGTGTTTTTACATTTTTGGTTTGTTTCTTTGTTTTTAACCTAAAGCTATACTCAGGGAATTTTCTTATTTATCAGAATATTCTTTCAAAGCATAATTTTTAATAGCTACATGATAGTTCATCATGTGAATATGCCATAATTTATGTTAACCATTTCCTTATTGATACTTAGGTTTTCTTTTTACTTTGTTTTGTTTTTTGCTAACATAAATTATAGCAGCTAACATCTTTGGAATCTGTTAAAAATCTGATAAAGCGGGTGGCACCTCTGGCTCAAGGAGCAGGGCACTGGCCCCATATACCGGAGGTGATGGGTTCAAACCCAGCCCCGTCCCCCCCCAAAAAAAAAATCTGATAAGGCCAGGTGAGGTGGCTTATGCCTGTTTTCCTAGCACTTAGAAGGCAGAATGGGGTGGATTGCCTGAGCTCACAGGTGCAAGACCAGCCTAATCCAGAGAGACTTCATCTCTAAAAATAGCCAGGGTGGGCAGCGCCTGTGGCTCAAAGGAGTAGGGTGCTGGCCCTATATACTGGAGGTGGTGAGTTCAAACCTGGCCCTGACCAAAAACTGCCCCCAAAAAGATAATAATAAAAATAATAAAAATAGCCAGGGCCTGGTGCCTGTAGCTCAGAGGCTAAAGGCATCGGCCACATACACCAGAGGTGGCGGGTTTGAATCCACACCAGGCCTGCCAAACAACAATGACAACTGTAACCAAAAAATAGCCAGGCGTTGTGGGCGCTTGTAGTCCCAAGAGTTTGAGGTTGCTCTGAGCTGTGATGCTACAGTATTCTACCAAGGGCCACAAAGTGAGACTCTGTCTCAAAAAAAAAAAAACTCCAAAAAGTAAAAAAAGTAAAAATAGCCGAGTATTATGGCTGGTGCCTGTGGTCCCTACTTGGGAGGCTGAGGCCTTAGCTGATTGAGCCACCTAAAATAGCATTTTCTTATTTAAACTGAATAAGTAGGCTCGGCGCCTGTGGCTCAAGCGGCTAAGGCACCAGCCACGTACACCTAAGGTGGCGGGTTCGAATCCCCAGCCCGGGCCCGCCAGAAAACAATGATGGCTGCAACCAAAAAATGGCCAGGCGTTGTGGCGGGCGCCTGTGGTCCCAGCTACTTGGGAGGTGGAGGCAAGAGACTCGCTTGAGCCCAGGAGTTGGAGGTTGCTGTGAGCTGTGATGCCATAGCACTCTACCCAGGGGGATAGCTTGAGGCTCCGTCTTAAAAAAAAAAAAAAAAAACAAAACCTGAGCCCAAGTAAGCCTCTTGGCTCAGCCTCCTAATGTGTTGGGATTATAGACCTGAGCCACCTTACCTGGCCAATAGGTATAATCTTAATAAGCATAAATTCACAGCCCCCCTGGATAGGCATTTTCTCATTTCTACCTGTGTAAAAATGAATCCAAAAGAAATTTTGTTGTTGTTGCAGTTTTTGGCCGGATCTGGGTTTGAACCCACCATCTCTGGTATATGGGACCAGCACCCTACTCTCTGAGCCACAGGCGCCACCCAAGTTCAAAAATTTTTTAGAGATGTATTTCTTGAAATTGTGGTTAAAAGGAAATAGAGATGAAGAAAAAAATCTTGAGCCCTTTGCTAAACAAATGAATGCTTTAGTTGTTCATCCTGGCCAGAAACTACTAATAAGAAAATCAGAGTTCAGAAATTCTGTCTTTCATAGACTGCTTTTTGGTGGGTAGAGAGGAGGATTTTGATTTTAAAATTATAATAGAAAGTATTAATTGAGCTCTCTTCACTTAACTAAGTGTACCAGTAATTGTGGCTTTATTCCCTTCCTCAAATACAGGGACTGATGCCTTCCTGCACCCCCCCAGACTAGCTGTCTGGGCATTTCTGCTCCCACGCTGGTGTCGCATACTTTTTGAGAGTTAGATGTTTGCTCCTAGACATGTTCAGTCTGATTTTGTCCCAGTAATTTTATTTTTTTATTTTATTTTTATTTTTTGAGACAGAGTCTCATTATATGGCGCTCGTTAGAGTGCTATGGCGTCACGGCAACCTCAGACTCTTGGGACCAAGTGATTCTCTTGCCTCATCTTCCCTTGTAGCTGGGACTACAGGTGACTGCCACAATGCCCAGCTGTTATTTTGTTTGTTTGTTTGTTGTTAGCAGGCTGGGACCAGGTTCGAACCCGCCAGCCCTGGTGCATGTGGCTGTCACCCTAACAGCTGAGCTATGGGTGTCGAGCCTTTGTTACAGTAATTATATGATTTCCTTCAATATGGTATCAACTAATAGACCATAAATGAAAAGAGAAAGTGCTCTCTGTGAAAACTGTACACTGAGTGCTTTGGAGAGTTAATTTGCTGATGAATTAGGTGTGGTCTACATGAGGGGAAAATTGAAGAATTCCAGATTCTGTGATTCTGCTCTCACATTGCTTGTTCAGTGTCTAAGTTCTCATGCCACATGAAAGGATGTGGTCTGTGTGAAAAAGAGCTTTTGGAACTTGAGCTAATGGACCTGTTCTCTAAAAGACCTTAAAATAGAAAATGGACACCTATATATCTTTAAAAGGTTCATCATGTGTGAACTTTAACCAAACTGCTCTGTTAACAAGCATGATCATATGGCTATGGGGGGCTTCTTTGCAGATTCAGTGGGTCTAGGGTAGGGCCAGGTGTGACACCTTCCTTGCTTTCCTGAAACCAGGGACAAAGGCAGTGAGGGCATCCCATCCTATTTTCCCACCCACATTCTCCTCTCCTCCGCTCCGAGTCCCTGGTTACTACAAGGCCAGTAGTACAAGTAAAGTAAAATTTTTAGCATGTGCCAGTTATTCATGCTGTTATTATATTTATTATTGACACCATTACTCAAATAATAAATCCAAGAAGTAGAGAGAGCTTGTTTGTAGGGAGAGCTTGTTTTTTTGTTTGCTTTCTTTTTTTTCCTCTGTGAGTATTAGAAAGTAAATCTTCTAGGAAGAATCAGACCAAACCTTGGTATGTTGTACCTGCCAGAACTAGAAAACTGTCAAATTGTGTGTCTCTGAGACCACTTTCTTTCTTTCTTTCTTTCTTTTCTTTTTTTTTTTTTTTAGAAATGGGTCTCATGGCTCGGCGCCTGTGGCTCAATCGGCTAAGGCGCCAGCCACGTACACCTAAGGTGGCGGGTTCGAATCCCCAGGCCCGCCAAACAACAATGATGGCTGCAACCAAAAAATGGCCAGGTGTTGTGGCGGGCACCTGTGGTCCCAGCTACTTGGGAGGCGGAGGCAGGAGACTCGCTTGAGCCCAGGAATTGGAGGTTGCTATGAGCTGTGATGCCATGGCACTCTACCCAG